>JAOUZG010039500.1:786634-823379 GCA_026289955.1 Argiope argentata
TATATATATATATATATATATATATATATATATATATATATATATATTCGAATTTTCTTATTTCTATTTCTTCAATATTAGGTTCTCCCAGGAAAACCCGACCCTAGAGAAAAAATGGTTGCTTTATAGCAATTTTAGTCTTATGGATGTAAACAATGTATCATTTTAGATTGGTAGGAGCTCATAGAGGGAAAATGCTGGTAGCATAGTAATCTTTAAACAGCCACACAAGAGAATTGAGGGAAAGAGACACTTATAAAAAAATGCTAAAAATTGGAAATTACTTTTAGTCTATATAGGCAGAATGCTTTCTTTAAAATAAAGAAAATGTATAAATTACATGAAAGATTTGAATAAATGAATTTTATTCCAATTCAAAACTTGTGCAGAATAAATTCAATAAAATCGATGCAATGGAGCTTGACTCGATATTTCAAATAATGAACGAAATGAACGGTGAAATGACAGTAAAAAAATTTAGACTAAAATGTAAAAAAGTTGAGATTTTTTTTTTCTTTCTTTTCGAAAAGCAATGCAATACTGCAGTACTGAATAACCAGATTCCTTTCTTTGCGAAATTTATTTGTTGCCCAAAAGACGGGAATTAAGTTTTTGAGTTTTAATAATTTGAATAAATTGATCCTTAATTTTTATCAAGTATCTTCATACTTTATCGTATAAACTTCCGCGGGGGAGGGTATATGAGAAATAAACCCTCGTAATTGAGGAGGAGATGTTTCCAGCATGGTGGTTCGAAACCTGGTTATCAACCTGCTGGGTACATTAACATGTGGGGGTGGCTTCTTCCAACAATGACGGGGCGTACTTCCTACGGGAAGGGTTGCACCATGGTGATGGCCCTTAGAACTCAAAATCACAGTTCTTGCCAGTATTGTTGTTACGGTGACCCGAATCTTCAGCCTTAGTGATTTAAATCCATGTGTCTTCGTGGCGGGTCGGAGAGTCTGTTATGACTTTTTTTATAGTATACTTAGCATAAAAAACATGTAATAACTGTCAAACAAATTCAATAAGTAGTATAAAGAACTAATAGAAATTGTTAAAAAATTCACACTCGATATAATGAAGAATCTCCGCATGCAGACATCCCTGAAGCACAAAAGCACAAATATGTTTTTTAAAAAAGTCATTGTTTCAATTCAAAAACATTTTGAACTAGATGGATGACATATGGTTTTAACACCAACTATGTAAATTACTATAAAACTTGGCGAGAAATCGATTCACAAAAAGCCTCTCTGACTTTCGCTCCGACTGCAAGGGAGCACAGTAACTACATAACGTAATGAAATAGATATATAAAATTCGGCACATATTTAGTTTGTACAGTACAGATCTGCGTTCAATTTCAAAACAGACTATTGCAGGTCTTTTTTTTTCAAAACAGACTATTGGCCATCTTTATATCTGTACTTACTCATGTATGCACACGTGATAAATAAAAAATGCAACAGTTTAGAGAAATGAAATTCAGTATGCGACATTGTAACTAAAATTATAGTTTGGTGTCTTAGTTTGATTTCCATCGGAAGAACAGCATTCGAAATACAAATTCAGTTTTATTTAATATATTACAAAGCAAAAAACCCTATGTGCTGAGTTTGTGAACAATCTGAGCACTCGGGGTATCCAGGGCCTAGTTCAACCCATGTTTCATTATTTTACACAGGATCATGGAAATAACACTTTTATAAAATATATACAAAAGAAAAGAGAGTTGCCGATAGTTTGTGTAAACCATTTTATGACAAAAAAATACTAATTTTGCATTAGTAGATTTATTTTTCAGCTATGTAAATTATGAAGCAAAGAATATATTTCCAAGCCATTAGGAATTTGAAATACCTAGGAAACAATATGTTATCTCCCTAATCATCCGGTGGATAGTTTTATTTTCTTACCCTAGAGTATTATCCTACATATGTGTTCCAGATGAGTGAAAGAAATATGCATAGCTGCATCTTAGGTGATGAAATCGAACGATAGATTTTATCTACTTATGAATGGAGTTAATCCTTGTCTTTCCACTCGTAAAATCTTCTTTTAAAAAGAAAGTAGGATTTTAACTATAAGAAACGATAAAGGTAAGAGAATTATTTTTTCTTATCCTGGTTTGGATTTGTTTGATTTCTTTCCTTTCCTCGGATCCATTTTCAGTTGTTTTGCGCCCCACTGAGAGAAAGCAGTGGACACGTTGGACAAAGAAATGAGTCATTGGTCAATGGATAATAGCAGATCCAGTGAAGACAATGCGGCCAAATCCACTAGTTATCCCTTAACAACCAGATGGGAAAAAGAAACTCAATTTGGCGCCAAGCAGAGCAGAAAAATTCAGTTGGGGAAACAAATTACGGTCTTTTCCCGGACAGTAATTGGGGGTCATTAGAGGGGTTCCGAATGTCCGAAGAGAAAAAAGTCCAGCCGGCCATTGATGACCAAATTGCCTGCTTTCATTGAATTGAGGGACAGTTCTTCTTTCTGTGGAAGACGTACATTTTGATAAGTTAACTACAGGTACGGAAAAAGAACCAATACTTTCTTATCAAATTTGAGAAAAAAGGCACGTACCTCAATTCGCGTTGTTCTTTTTTTTCAGTTCTATTTTTGCTATTTAAATCTTTTTCACGCACTTTAAAATTCTGAAAAGCTTTTTCCATCATCTAAAAACAGCAATCTTTTAATTTTTTTTATTGTTAATAATAAAATGTAGATTTTATTTCAAAATTTAAATTTGCAACAGTTTTGTAAAAAAAATGAATGAAAAAAAATTCAATTTTAGAATTATATTTTAAGGATTTTGTAATATTGCAACCTTGCGCAGATTGCTTCATAGTAAGAGAGTTTTAATTACAGTGCTAATAGATGATGAATAAAAAATGTTTGGTCTTGGCGACGAATTTCTAGACTTTGGCGACTAATATGAAAGATTCTGAACATTCAAGTATTATGACGAATTCTCCAATATTAAAACAATAAAGTATAATCCTTCAGCATTAAAATATACGGTATATTCCAGGATTTATGTAATATCTTGAAATGTCCTTCAATAAAAATTTATCTGCATCCATTAAAATTTCATATTATCATTAGGAAACAAAAATTTAAGCCAAAAGCGCGATAATATATATATATTTTATCACTATTACATTATAGGAAAAATCAGCAATGCTTAAAAATAAACGAACGTTAGAAACGTATCATTACTTTTTACTTATAATTTTTAATATAATATAAAATTTTTTAATATAATTATGACAGTAGCTATGAAAAAATTATTAAAAATATGCTTTAAACCCATTCAACATGGAAAAATAAGCGATTTCATCTCACTTTTATCATCAACTATTTTGGAAAATTCTATGACAAAATATTTGTTGCAAATATACCAATGACGTATGAGTTTCATTTCAAAGATAAAAAAAATATATTGCTGTGAAACAATTTTTATAATTTTTAAAATTATGTATAGAATATTCCAAAAATAGATACAGTGATTTTTCAGATGGCGTAAAATTTAATTTTATGCTATAATATTGATTTGAAACATAAAATTTTCCTTTACTTTTTAAAGAATTAAAATGAATTGAGATTACAAACTTTCTCCAAGGCGATCCCATGCTCTAAATCACGTTTGTGCCAAATATTGGTAACTCTAGGTTTAAATGTCTACCCGGTAGTTCCCAAAAATATACATGTAACATTTCCTTTTATACTTAGTAGTCAGAAAGAGAGACAGAGATAAGTTATTAATATTGTCAAAATTTAACAATATTAATAATAATAAGGATAAGCAATAATTAATAAGGATAATTACGATGAAAAAAGGGGACATTATAGAGAAAATATTTCATTATTTACATTCTTTTTACTTGAATGCAGCTGTTGGTGTTTCCCGTTGTGGTAACGAAAATTCGCTGAAGAAATTTGGCAGAATTCTACATTATTTAATGATTTTTAGCTTTAAAATCACTAAGAAATTTGGTAGAATTCTGCCTTATTTGGCGGTATTTGGCTTTAAAATCAGTGTAAATATTTTGGCGGAATTCTACCATATTTGGCGACTTTTCGCTGTTGCCCAGCTAGTGGAAAAGTACCCAGCTGTTTGATAGACAAACCTGAGTTTCTGTTTGGATAGTCGCTTGGATGTCCAGTGCCTTTTCCTTGTTTCGCTGTCGGTCAAGTTTTTCGCGCTCTTTTCCAGGCTCTTGGCGAGTTGCTCCGCTCTCTCTTTTTCTTCCTGTTCCGCCTGAAGTTCTTTTTCATATTCTTCGTTTTCTAACCGACTCAGCGCTATATCTCCCACAAACCCATCTGAAAGAGAAGAAAAAATAAATGGTTTTAAATAAAATTATTTGTTACATGATTTTTTCAAAATATGTAAATACAACAAAATGTCACTTATGTCTCTACTTGGCTTTTGTATCTTCTTCATTTGAAAACTGCATTAAATTATTCGGAAATTTTAATAATTATAATTATTCAATTTAGAATAATATTAGAATATTAACTAAATCCGCATGGCTTTAACCAAGATTTCATAAATATTAATAAAATCAAAATTTCAATAACCTGAAATAAAGCTAGAAAAATAAAGAAAAAGCAATAAGGTATTTTCCCCGTTTCTAATTGTCTATCATAATTCGATGAGTTTAACATTGTTTTCTTTAAAAGGTAAAACCAGTCCTATTGAAATTTTCAAGTAAATTTATTTTGGCCATCCCATTTTTTCTAAACATAAATGGCCATTTCACTGTAAATAATCTACATCGTAAATAATCCACAATTTTGTTTTTCATGTTTATTTAATAATGGAGAATTATATATATTTTTTGAAATTCAAAAATTTAGAACCGACAGTCAAAAGCAGCATTTTTTAGTAGTATCGCTTCTTACGGTCAAAGCTGGATTTTAAACTTTCTCTTATACAAAATTTAGAGAGTATAGTAATCGTCAAAAAAATTGATCTGGAGATTTTAACTTATCTCCAGGCTTTAGACCAATCCGTGTTCGAAAAACATATTTTAATAAAATATCCGTCTATCTGTCTGAGACAAAGACACCGGAAAAACGCTTTGATCTAGACAAGATGAAAATCAATAAACGATTTTTACACTTAATTTCTGGATTCCTATCAAATTTTGAGCAAAATCCATTCAGAGAAAGTTTGGGCGACTGTTCGAATGTAATTTAACAAAATAACTACACAACGAAGAGAGCTAGGTAGATAAAATTCGGTAAGCATATTTAACATCTGTAATGTAGACATCTAGCAAATTTTAAGCAAAAGCCAATGACGAATTGGCCATTAGTCAGTTTGTGCTTCCAGAAGTCTATGAACGCGATAACTCGAAAGCGCAAAGAATTGTTGTTGTTGTGACTAATGGCACATGCCTTGGACAAGCCCCAGATGATTTAAGCCTAAGAAATGCGTCTCTTTGTTTACAAGTAGTGGCATCTAGGGCCAAGAGTACGACTTAGCTATTCACACGTCACACCCCTTTTTAGAGGGCGGACTTCATTCATGCAAATTCCCTCATTCATTCATCTCAGATCGTAATTTAGACCTGTAACAGAGAGCGATCACCTCTGACCCAGTACCCCCAGTGGTATTACTCTCGACATGGAGGACTTTGTGACCAAGAAAAGGTTTAACGAGCGCCAGCCACCATACACACTCGAGGAATCTTTTGGCCGTTGAGCTTCGAACCCGTAACCTAAAAAGTACGAGTCCAACGCTCTACCAACCAGTCCATCCCCCCGTGAGCAAAGAATTAATTACATTAAATTTGGTATGAGATTTTTTAAAACCATAAATGTAGTAGTTTGTAAAATTTTGATTCCAAAAGGTTGGGAAAAGTGAATCTAAATCAAGATTTCGGTTTTCAGATGTTATCAACCGTACCCCAGAATTAATCGCCAAATAACTCGCCAGAGTTGGTACGGCAGATTTAAAGAAAAAAATACTAAAAAACACCAAATGTTAATACTGTGCAAATATTGTACACCAGCACCATGCAAGCGCTATTTAGTGTAAAACTTTTTTTAGAGAATATGGTGCAAAGTTTGGGGAAGATCACTTCTGTTGCTTTCTAAACATGAATGGTCATTTGCCTTTACTATAAATTATGCACCATTTTATTTCCCATGTATATTTGGCAGTGGAAATGAAGCTTGATTTGATGATGGTGCGATAAAATTAAGTCATTATTTAGAAAAAAGTAAAACACAAGAAAACTCTGAAAATTATTTAAGGAATGCAATAAATGCAACGACATTCGGTAGCAACACATATTGCATAAGGTTTTGAATTTTTAGGCACTTACGGTTAATTAGCATGTATTATATTTACAATAAATGCGTTGTACTTTCAATAAATGTAATTTATAAATATTTTTGCGGAACGGTTAATTTCTAAGACAACGAGCTACCACGTAATCTTAAATTCTCCTCACGAAAATCCTTCCCTTTCACTAAACTCTTCCCATTAGCATGTTTCAAATTTACCCGAATAACACCTTTCTGCATCTTAATATACGCAAATTTCAAACCGACATAAACGCCCTAATCACCTTTTCAAATATTCACACCTCCCGTATGATGGATCGCTTATTAAAATGTCAACAGGACTCAAGTGCGAAGAAGTTACATCTTTTTGGCCGGAAAAATATGCAGCATTAATGAGATTCGGGAGTTTTGAGGGAATATTCCCTGTTAAAATTGAGTGGTATTCTTTTGTGGTGTGCGGCTATTGAAATTTGCATAAAACGAGATGCAATTAACTTTCTAAGTGCACGAGATTAAGTGGTGTGTCGTTCTTTCAAAGTTCAGTACTCGTTAAATGCGGATTTTTGCTCGTCGTATTACAGGCGATCAATTTTTATGCCATGTCTTAACTCAATTGCGTTTTTTTCTTCTTATCTTTTGTAAAGGATTATTGTCGAAGCTATGTTAAAAAAATTTCCATAACGCTGCTCTAAATGAATATTTATTTCCTAGATGAAAGCAACGATGTCTTTCTTATCCCGTATATGCAGTTAAAACGCATTTGCTATCAAAAGAAAAACTGATAAGCTAGAATTAGGGGAAGATACTATACAGATGGAAAATTTAAAAGGCTTCTATTTAGCTAAATGCAATTATTTTCTTTTGAATCTGAACGAAAACTCGGGATTCCATTCCTTTAAAAGGAAAGCCTTGCCATTTAAATTATATGAAAAATATTAAATGCTGTAAAAAATAATACAAGCATCAAAAAATATTAACATCTTAGTTTTAAATAATCCTGGTACATTTGAAAGCTTTAGAATATTTAAGAAAATGTCATAAACCCTGTTTTTTTGCAAAGAATTAATAAAAGTATATCTCATCTAAAAACATTTGTATTTGAGTGGAATTTACTTTTTTAAAAATAAAAAATAATAATAAAATTATACAGTAAATTGCTGAGAAAATTCCAGATGTTGTACGAAATTGCGTTTGTTATTAAATATCCAAGCTTACTGTATAATAATAAATGAATAAAAAAATAAACATTTGGGTTTTAAAACTGATTATCATAAATGATGTATCTGCTAAATCGCTAAAACTCATAGCATGTTTTTAACATATGTATTAAGAAAGCAAAATGTTCAGTAATCTCATTAATAAAAACCAAACGCTATGCAATTCCAAGTTAACACATAAAAAATATATAAAAAGAATATTGATTCATCAACAGACAAATAGAAATGTGCAGGGAATTAATTCATGCGTGCATAATCGCGCATTATTAAGGATATTAGCACATTTCATCTAAACTTGTTATTACAAATTGTACTGAGTGACAAATTATGTATAAGTTTACAATTTAAATATAATATCCAAATTTTATAGAATTTCAAGTGTAAATATAATTAAAAAATATAAAGAAATATTAATTATTAATAAACAGATATTGATCAACTGAAAAAATGCTCAGGAATTAATTTAGCAAAGGCAAGTTAATAACCCTAACTGTGCTTTTCATTTAAACAAGGAACTGCATATTGTACCGTATGACAAGCAACGCGTGTGTTTGTACTTAATCAATCACTTAATTCTACGAATCCATAAACATATGAAATAAGTAATATAAAAAAATTAAAAGTCAACGCCTACTTAGGTCAACAAAGAAAATTTTAGTTACTTTTTATTAAATAATTACTATTAACATAAATAATTTATCAAAAAAATTGATTTTTGCAAGAATTGAAAACTCGCATACTTCATCTTCACGTGATAAATATGAAACCCTTGCATTTTACCGATTGAGCTACTGTTGATTTAAGTTTTCATTACAAACCGCTAAACTCTATTTAAAGTATTAAAATTTAATTCAATTAATTAACAATTGAAAAACTGTAATAACATCAAGTGTCATCCACAACAAATTTTAAAAAATTATTTGTTCTGTTGTTGTTGTTACTTACAGCACTTGCCTATGGAAAAGCCCCCTGAAGCAGATTTAAGTCGAAAGGAGCGTCTCTTGTTTTTTGATGTAGTGCCAACTAGGGTCAAGAGTGCGACTTAGCTACACACTCACCACATTTGTTTGCACAGCCTATTTTTACAGGGGGGGGGGCAGAAACAGATATCACAGATAGCACACAGAAGAACAACCATGCCCGAACCGGGACTCGAACCCGGAATTCTCAGAGCACGAGGAAGATGCGCGACTTCTGTGCCAGAAAGCCGACATATTTGTTCTTGAAAGGATGAATAAAAAGTATTTTATTAACGATTGAAAATTTGAACATGATATAAATATAGTGAGAGTATGAACTAACAGTAAGAATTGAAAAAAAAAATCTAAATATAATCTTTATTCCTTTATAAATAAAATGTATTACACAAAGAGAATTCAAACATAATCACAGACACATTCTTAACGTTAACTATGCATTATTGACATTTTAATCGTATTTTGAGTAAGAAGCATATTTTCCCCTGCATTTGATAGCTATAATATAAAATGGATATGTGATTGTGAATAAAAAACGTTTAACTAAATATTCTAAATTTAAAAGAAAATATATTAAAATTCTGTAATTGTAAGCGCTCTTTACGTAAAGTTCTTTCAAATCTAAAGATTCTTTTAACTTGATGGCATAGAATTTCTTTTTTACTTGCAAAATAATAAATAAATACTCTAAAAACTGAGCTATCTATATTAGACTTAATTAATAATGCTAATTAATAACAACAACATTGTATAGAAAATGAATCTACAAATTAAGTAACAGGAAGATTGGAAATTATCAAGAAATTTAATTTAACCAAAGATTCACAATTGGAGAAATAATAATTTTTTCAAACAGCTAACAGCATTGCTCTTAATTTTATGAACAACAAATGACATAAATTTGAATTGATCTAAATCAATTAGCATTTTTCATTCAAACTTAAACGCATTTCATTTAATATGATTTTCTTATAAAGTTTCTCTAGCATATTTAAATTCATGGCATTTAACTTTACTTTTCTCTTTTTAATAACGACAATTCTGAAAAAAGCACTTGTAAATAATTTCAAAACTTCAAAATTCATGAACACGAACTACTTATGCAGACACTCACAGTCTTAAGAGCCTTCATTCTACCGTTTTCCTAAATTTTCATAAAAAAAAGTTGTTTTTCTTTTATAAAAAGCTTTTCTTTGATTAATTTCTCAATCTCAAACTGAAAAAAAAAACTTTTATTCCATTATTATAGATTTCTTTTTAACGAATTTAATCCGCTTTCAGTCTTTAAAAAATCGGAGCTGATTCTTTCAGGGGCGTTCTGCAAATATAAAAAATACTGCAAATAAAGATTTGGATTAAATTTATAATCATTCATGCCTTGCTTCTCGAGAAAATATTGTGAGGAGCCTTTTTTTTTTTCATTTTAGCTTTTGAATATTGAAGTTTTTTTAATATTTTTCCTCTTCTGAAATTAGTATTTCTAGCCGATTAATAAAAAGTGACGGAACATGGGAATTTTTTAGGATTAATTGAAATCTTTTTAATCAGGCAGATCTGCAAAAAGTTTCCATTAACTTTTGTTTTCAAAAATAAAGGGTATACTTTTTTTAATAAAGAAAAATAGAATAATTTCTTCAAATTTAATCATTAAATGCTTCCGTTCATTTAACAGGCATTAAATAAAAAAGGAATATTAAATGGATTTTAATAAAACAAATTATTTTTTTAGATAATTTCTAAGATTATTAATAAAAGACGAAGTAAAAAAATTTCATGCTCATTCGCATTCGTCGTGGCCAAAAATGAGGAAGAAAAAAAATGAAGAGAAGAAAATGAGGGCGATGTCAGCCAAAATGAGGAAGAAGACAAATGAGGGAAGAAATTTCATGCTCATTCGCAGAGTACTTAAATAATTATATGTAATGATACCCACATAATAATTTTGATTTCAAGCAGTTAGCAGAGTCGTGGCCAAAAATGAGGGAGAAGACATGAAGATGAAATTTTAATTTCTTTTTATTCCATCTTGATAGGGACGCATTATGTACAAGCAGAACGAGACAAAAACAGATAAAGGTTACAAAGACATAAAAAGTGTAAAAGGGCATAAAAAGGGGCGATATCCTTTAACCTGGTCTTATATACCATGATATTCTCATAAGTCTGACAAGGATCGAATTTTGACCGGAATTCTCACGCGTGTTGCCCTTTGATAAGAGAAACGCATGAATCCAGAAGAACCTGCATACATCACCAATCATTCAGCATATGGAGAATGACGCTGTATTTTACAATGATTCATTTGATTTATTAAATGTAAAAAGTGGAAGGAGATCAGGAAATAAGAGAACATTTCAGAATTAAGTTACTTAGAAGACAATACTTTGGAATTTAATTAAATTGAAATATATATTATATAGAGTTTAAAATATATATTATATACAATGTCCAAGTTTAAATATATACAATGTTAAAGTTTAAAAAATGTTAATACAATGTATTAGCAATAACCTTCAATTTGGTTCTTGAGGGTTGATAAAATGAATCAGCAAATAATGAAAGTTGTAGACCAGATCTTATTGACTTTTAATATTTTTTATGCTTCAGTTTATTCGTATTTCGTCGATTCAGTGAATTCCAAAATGTTAAAACAACTGTTTCAACTGCTAGATGCCACAATACATTTCCGCTTCCCATAGTGATTCAGACCAAAAGAGGCTGACGCATTGAACTACGTTTAGCATCACAGATGATTATTGGCAATTACATGTATACTGATTAGATGACATCATCTCTTTCAAGAATAGATTATCGTACGAATTCAATTGAGAATCCTAAGATTATTTTATGTACGCGTAGTCTACATTTAATTTGTGCAATGTATGATAGCGTCTTAAGCCAGCGCTACACGATATGTCGAACCTCGACTCAAATGCTTGATCCATCAGCTGCAGAGACAAGTGTTTCTGCTTCACGGTGTAATGAATGCTTTATTGAATTAAACAGTGATCAAATGGTTGGCGATTTCAGAGGGACAGTGAATAATTTCTGCCATAGTGATGGCATTTTCCCATGGTATGCTCCAATATATGTGATATTCTAGTGTTGGTACGATTTGGTTTGTTAACGCAAACAATATTAGACGTAAAAAATAATTATTTACCTGACTAACAATGACAGAATGGCTGGTGCCATGTAGCCGCACGCCCACGCTAACGATTAAAGATTAATAAATTTCGAGTGTTTTAGAGTTCATTCGAATCGATGTAAAATACTGATAAACGATGGAACTTTTAATACGAATGTTTAATACTTAAGTGTATCGTAATTGCCAGTGTTATTCAAGGACGACACAAGACGAGTAATGCCTTCAGATGAAACATCTGACGGATAAACAGGGAAATTATTTCTAAACTATATGACTGCAATATTCATAATTAAAAATGATGATTGTTATGAGATCATTTATTATATTTTAAATTCTTTCTTTCGAAATAAGCATCCAACTTACTAATAACGCAATATTGCCAAAATAGAGCAACGAAGTAACTTAAACAGATCAGATTATATCTAGATAAGGATATAGTGAAAATAAATGTTAAGTAGTGCAGCATATGATGTACGTTTTTCCGAAGAAAATTCTCAACAAATAATATTTTCATTAACATTTTAGCGTTATGATTCAGAAAGATATTTTTCTCTATCAGCAAAACTCTTTATAACGCTTTTTTTTATTTAAAATGCATAAATAAACCGCACTGAATTCATTAAAACATAAAATATATAACAACTTTTCCCTTTATCATATACTAAGAGAAAGCTTTCTAATAGACAAAAAAAATTGAATTTGAGATTTTGATGAAAACTACATTTCAAACCTTTTTAATTTTGAAAAAAAAAACCTTTCTGAATTCCATCTTTTCTATAAAACCAATAACTTAAAAATGCTTTGAGATAGAAGGATGAAATTTGTCATAAAAATTCTTCACAGTAATTATAGATTTCTATCAAATTTTAAATGCAATTCAGTCATCACTGTGTTTTTTCCGACTGTCAATAACTGAAACAACAAAGCGTAAAAAACCATATGGATAACATTTTCGATTTTGGCTCAAGTTCTGCATCAAACCATATAACAGTGATTAATAGCTGAAGATCGCAACCAAGATTCAATAGAAACCCTAGAATTAAGCAAAAAAAATCTATCTTTCGTAACAATTGTTTGCCAATGGCATGCAATTAGTAATACACAAATATTGGTTCTTTTCATCTTACTATGAGGCAAATAACATTCATCTGCATGAAATAAAAATCTAAGATTCACAGTTTAAAGGGGGGAAGGAATAAATACGAATTTATTAATAGATTTCGGGGAGACATTCTCAATAATTATGAAACAATACATACAAATAAATTTGGCTGTTCATAGTTATAGGGAAATAGCATTAAAACATATTGTATCTTAATGACATCACATTGGTGTCCCTGGACTTGAGAATGCTAATTAAAAAAAATCCTTTTGTAATAATCAATTCAAAATACACACAAACAACAACAAAAAAATCAAATTTACAACTCTTGATTAAGAAAGCCGTTGCTTTTTCTAAAATGATTTATGTAAATTATAATTACTTTTACTGTAATAAGTGAAAAGTATTTAAGAATCATAATAAACAATAACATAAAAGATACTTATCAAATTCTTTTTGCGATGATTAGCGATATGCTAGCAGCATACAACAATATTCCAAAACATGGGAATCACTTTGACCGGTAGTCAATCTGAAAACAAAAGTGAGCCGATATGCTAGCAGCACATGACAATATTCCAGAACATGGGAATCACGTTGACCGGTAGTCAATTTGAAAACAAAAGTGAGCCGATATGCTAGCAGCACACGACAATATTCCAGATCATGGGAATCACTTTGACCGGTAGTCAATTTGAAAACAAAAATGAGCCGATATGCTAGCAGCATACAATATTCCAGATCATGGGAATCACTTTGACCGGTAGTCAATCTGAAAACAAAAATGAGCCGATCTCCAGCAACTAAACTTAAACTCGGGGTAAAAGCTTTTTAAAATCCAAAATGGGATTCCTAACATATTTCACTGGTCCAAAACGTTGGGCGTCAGAAATTATATAACCGTTTGTCTTCAATAACTACCACGGCTAGCTTTTAACATTATTTATTTGTAGACATTCACTAAACTTAAACACATACACAAACAGTTATATAATATAAGGGACAACATAACGTAACCAATTAAGACATTTACGAAAAAACAAAAGACAATCCTCAATCGAGACGCTCTCTCTATGTTGGCTGGAGGTCGACTGGCTATGATGGCCGAGGTGGATACTGATCTAGGTGGCGCTGATGTTTCCTCTAGGTGACGTTGCCACAGTTCCGTTACACTTTGCCTTTTTCAATGCCTACTATTAATTCACATTGACCTTTATATATATATATATATATATATATATATATATATATATATATATATGAAAGTATGGATGGAGGAATGATGTTAGCCAATCACGCCAGAACACGAGATTGGATGAAATTTAGTAAAAATATAGATTATAATCTAGAAAATAACAAAGGCTACTATTTATTCCGTTTAATTGAATGGTTAATTTTTATTAATCAAAAACTAACTTTCTAGCCAAAAATCATCATTTCCCTACCGCCAAATGAGTAATATTTCAGTTTATTTTTTCCGACGCTAATAAGGTTAGTCTTAACATATTTTCAACTGATTATTTCAAATGATTCTCTTAATTTTCTGAGTGTTTGATGCATTTAAAATTAAACATTATTAATTAATCGATCTTTTCAGATTTATTTTGAAGTACTTTCGAATTAAAATAAAATAGAATAAAAGAAATTAAAAATGTATAATCTGTATTGTGTTATCCAAACTGTCGTAGGAAATTCACGCATTTGGTTGTCTTAATTGGCGTTGAAAATTCATCGCCGATTGAATGTGTTCTTGAATTGATTTTGTTTTGGCAGACTAATCAGCAAAAAGATTTTGAATAATTGGCTTGCTATTTTAGGTACATACTATAAATTAATTGTTTTTAGGTTAGTTATGTGGGCTAAGTTTTGATATACAACTTTGATGCTTTATAAGGTTGGTAATTTTTCGGTAGCACTTTGTTTGGATTTACATTACCTTAATTTTTTATGTTACTGTAATTTGATCTTTCCTGTTCATTTCCCTTGATTTTTCCTGCTGTAAGTACTTCTTTTTCTTACTTTTGTTATTTTCGACGAAATATTGATTTTTTTCTATATTTCTATTAATTTACGTCAGGGTTCATTAAAACGTTACGATTGGAAACGATATAGCTACCTTTCGCTCCACATTCGATCATTTCGCTAAAATTTGGAGCCAAACTATTTTTATTTTTGGAGGAAATTGTTTTCAACAGCACCATAATGATACGGTTTGATGGAATTTTATATTGTGATTAGATTGCCAGTTCTCATACATACACGTCAAAATTTCCACGCGTACGAGGTCACGGATAAAAGCTAGTTTATATATAACTTTCAGTAGTTAATAAAACACTTTTTATTCATTCGCTCAAGTTCAAATACAGTTTTTAAACTTATAGTGGATAACACTTGATGTTAATACAGTTTTTTTAAATTTTAATTCATTCATTAAATTCAATTCATTTTTAATACTTTAAGTAGAGTTTTATCAGTTTGTAATGAAAACTGAAATAAACAGGTAGTAGATAAGTCTGTAAAATGTAAGGATTTCAGTATTTTTCACATGAAGGTGATGAATGCGAGTTCAATTGTGAAAATCAATAATTTTTGGATAAATTACTTGCTCTAAGAATACATTTCATTCAAATGATTCATCACTGGCTAGTTAGCGGCTGTGGCTTAGTGGCTAGAATAAAGTATTTTTCTCAAAAATTAAATTGAAGACTTTCAGTTTTTTTTATATTACTTGTTTTGAATAAATTCATATTGTATCAAAAGAAACAAATACCTTTGAATGTCACAACCCTCTTAACTCGGATGAGGGTGTAAATCTTTCTGCCGGATGATAAGAAAACTGATTGATTAGTTTTTTGAGGCATTACAGTATTAATTGTTTAAGGATATGGATTCAATACAATCGGAAGATTTATACAACGATTTATAATTTCTTTTTCATTTTGGTTTGATTAGAATACATGGTATCTTCTGATGACATAACAATACCATTGGCATATAACGGTCATCTTGCCAATGGCATTTCTTAGATATCACCACTAAATAATGGCGCATTATGGTCAAATATGGCTCTTGCGCCGTTACACCCAAATATTCTATCCTATCAACAAAATAATGGCTGCCTTTACAATGTCACCATGTTGGTGTGCCTAAACTTAAGATAAGAGGGAAATTAAAAATAATTCATTTGCCTTATTTGAAGAACAACCGAATATTTTATCAAAAGGGCCATCTATCTTCGATAGTGGTAACTAGCTTAATGTTAAAACTATCTGTGAGGTGATCAGAAAACAGACAGAATAGTATTGTAAGGAAATGAAGTATTTACTTGCTTAACAATTTAAAGTGTGAAAAATTTTAAAAAAAATCAATAGTAATATAGATCATAATCTGGATACCAGCAAATAATGAAAGTGTGATATTCCCAGAATTAATTTTAGTCAAGGAATGAAATGAATTCACCTCAAATGAATTACAACCATAACGATTTCATTTAGAATTCAAAACTCTTTTATAGGTTTTAAAAAATAGAATCCTAGTGACATATTTGTCTCAAGAGAAAAACAATTCAGCTTTAACACTTATCTGCTTTTTGAAGCTTAAAAAAAATGTGCAAACACATTTCACTTCCAGGAATATCAAACGAAATTAGATTTGCAACCCAGGTTTTTACATCAGCAATGGGAAAATCCAAGCTGCTCTAGCAGACGTGCGGGAATGCTAAATTCTATTAAAAATTTCTTTTATAAAATCCACAACGCAATTGTTTACGTTTATTTCGTTAGCAAGAAGAGGAAGAAAACAATAGACACTTACTCGACCGAAACAAGAAAGATAAAAGAAAAAAAAAGCCACCTCCTTCCGAAACTAATTATGTAAATAACATTGGGACGTCGGGAATGTGCCCAGAATTAGTTAAAAGTTGTTTAACGCTAAGACACAAACCAGATTAGCATTTTATACAGATTAAATTTTGAAAGGAATGCTGAAAGATGGACAGAGAGTTTGAGTGAATGCCATGTTTGTTTTGGCATGTCGCATAATAAATAAAGTAATTGAATTTACCCCATGGATGGAGTTGAATTTAATCTCGGCAAATTATTCGAAAAATGGAAGATTCTTTGTCTTAGGAAAGGTGTTCGAACAACGTAATGTTTTGGATTTTAAGAAGAAAATTGGATTGTTGATCGCAAAGATAATTGGAAAATCAAAGTTAGCAGGTGCGGTTACCGTTTAATTTAAATAAAGCGTTATTAAGGAAAACGGATTTAATTCACAGTAAAACTTAATTTATTGGAAGTGTTCCGATTTTGATCTCTTCGTCTTGAAGTTTATCCCATTTAATTGATGGCACAGAAGTATGTTGTGTTAGTTTACGTTATTTACAAATTTTCCCCATTACAGCTAAAAAGTTAATTACGATTTAAAACGATTAAAGTAATTGCATTTTAATTGCTACTAAAAAGTTTCAATATGTTAATCTAATATTTAAGGATTTCCAAAAGGGTATTTTAACCTTCCCTTAATTATAAACTGGTATTAAATATCAACTGCGGACAGGATCCCTCCTTAAGCAACTCACGAAAGCATAAGCCGGCGTCCTGGCACCGAGGTAGCGCGTATTTCTCATTATCTGGGCGTCCCGGGTCCGAGTCCCGGTTAGGGCATGGTTGTTGTTCATCCCTGTACTATTTTTGAGGTGTATAAATGTACTCTCCTGTAAAAGGGGGCTGTGCAAGCGAATGTGATAAGTGTGTAGTTTAAGATGTACTCTTGGCCCTATTTGGCGCTACTTGAAAATAGAGACACACCTTTGGCTTAAAAATCACTGACTTTATCAGCGAACTTGTCCATGGCAAGTGTCATTAGTTACAACAACAGAAGTACACGGGTCTTGGAACAGTGTAAAAGTATGCTGAATATTTCCAAATGTCTTGCTTTAAGAATTAAAAAGACTTCAATTTTGTAACGTTTTTATGATGTGAGAACATTGTTTTGGTTTAAACTTTTTGAAGCCTCAATATGCGCATTATTTATATATATATATATATATATATATATATATATATATATATATATATATATATATATATATATATACACACACAGAGAGATTCGTCAA
Source organism: Argiope argentata (assembly GCA_026289955.1). Classification (NCBI taxonomy): domain Eukaryota; kingdom Metazoa; phylum Arthropoda; class Arachnida; order Araneae; family Araneidae; genus Argiope; species Argiope argentata. The sequence goes on from JAOUZG010039500.1 coordinate 804,504, forward strand.
TTTTTCACCTTCAGGGTCATTAGAAAATGATAAACCATTTGGCGCGATTGTCCTTCTGCCCAATTCTTCTGCAAGGCCAACAAAGAAATGGATCATAAGAAGTTATGGTCAGAAGAAGTGGAAAGAACAAAATGGGAATGAACGCAAAATAGCGAGAGTAGGTATATCGAAAGGGATACATAATTTTCATGTTTCTCTAGCTGGCAAAAAAGTTTTTGAGCTCGAGCTATTTTGAGAGGATAAAAAAAAGAGTTATCGCTTTTCTAAAAGTTGTTGGTACAATACCAAAAATATGATAACATGAAATACAAAAGTCAAATGATAATTCCAAACCAGTTTAAAACAAATTTTACAAAATAACGTTTTGATCCCGAGATAAATTTTTTTAAAAAACGAAGCATACGTAATCTTATAGTCACGTGACTGTCTAAAACCAGTTTTAACTGGGTTTTCACCAAAAAATTTTGCGTTTCTAAATATTGGTGGTTATGAAATATAAGTCTTAAGCAATATGAACATGATTTCTATCGGATGATTCCACGTGACTTAAAAAAATCCAATTATCTCATAGTCTCTTCCTCCTTTTTTAGAAGTACATAAAGAGAAAGAATTGCAGTGATAAAAAATCGATATTCTGAAGAGTCACGACGTTTTAGACATCCATGGGTCGAAGCAGTACATTTCGGAACTTGTTTGCATAATATGGGCATAGAATGATTTCAATAAAAAAAATTGACAATTTTTTGCGTTCACAGGAATTTTAACAAAGTTTGATTTTTATTTTGATTGGTTCAATATTTTTATCTTTGTTTTAATAAATATAGTCAAGCCTCATATAAAAAGTGATTCGCATAATGAGGAAAAAAAAAAGACTTGCTTAGGAAGCGAAGGTTTGTATTATGAGTGGAGAAGAGATGCAGTGCTCGATAAGCCTATACTAATCGGTATTGAGTGCTTCTTTGGATAAAAGCCTTTATATCAATATGGCCAAAAATGTGGCAGGATAGCGTTGCCGAATGCGATTCCGAGGGGGCTAAACTGTCCGTTTAGCCTTAATTAACGATAGTAAGTCTTTGGCCTACATTAAGGGGTTAGAAGAGGATAAAACAAAATTGATGAGTAAATGGAAGGACATAGCTAATACTACCAAAAAAAAAAAACTCGTGTATCTAAGTTGAAAAATATTATTCTAATATGGCAAAAAATATGCTCACTACTGATTTATTTACCAATTAATGTTGCGTTACATTTTCGACCAACTTTAAAACGCTGGCAAAAGCAAATATCATTACATAATTTGCTTTTTTTAAAAAAAGCATACATTATAAATAATAAATCACTATTATAAATTTGCTTGAGTATCTTTTTTTTCAGTATTGTTTGCATTGTCTTTTTTTAAACGGATTCCTAGGAAAATAAATGTTTTGCATAGCGATAAAGATTCGGAAAGATGATGCGAGGTTTTACAGCGTATTACTTAATATCATTCATTAAAAGTATAGAAACGAAAAAATAATAACCAGCTGTTTTATATACTTTATTTGATAAAATAATGACAGAGAAAAATTAATTTTAAATATTATCATCTTTATTGTTCTGTTTGCTCCAAAGTCCGATACAACTTGTTTCGTATCCAAGCCAAATTGAGAAAGATACATAAATTTTAGGAAAAAAAATTTTTTTTTGATGTTAAAATCAACAAAGTTTTTTTTTAAGTTTTTCTTTTTACGAATATTATGCATAAATAGTGAAATTAAAAAAATACAATTTGTGGTGGGATGTAGATTATGTGGTGTCCGTGCATGGAAGCAACGAGACGAATGTTGTTGGAAACATTTCCTTTTAATCATCATACTCACACACTATGTACAAACACGCAAAGACAACACGTAACACAAAGACATTCCAGTACACAGCTGCCTAGGACGGAGTTACATCTCTCCCTGCTACCAGCGCAAAGCATTATGGGATGGCGCGCGTGATGACGTAATCACGCACTGCCATCTAGTAACCAAAAGGGAAGTTAACTAATATCCAAAAGAGAAGGCGAGAATAATGCAACTGCTACATCCTCCCCCTACACCGCCTCAAACCGTCCCGGCGAGGTGGTGTGATATTGGATACTTTGGCACTTGTGTCAGGATTGCTATTAACATTTGAAGGTTGCCTGGGAGGTCCAGTTTGAGTTTGTTTGGGAGGTCGACCTCTTTTCTTTAAAGGCATCACAGGAGATTGGTTCTGTGTTGCATTTCTAAAAGTTGTAAGAGCTGATGCATGGTATACACCTAAAGGTTCATCAGGTTTGTCGCAACTAGCTATTACGAAGGATGAGGGTGATTTCTGGGATAAAATTCTATAAGGTCCATCTTTCCTTGGCATAAACTTGGCAGTTCTACTTTGGTTCGCTTTACTTAACTGGTGAAGCTTTACCCAAACTAAATCATCAGGTTTATAGTTAGGGCTCGGTTTACGTGATTTATCAGCATATGTCTTTCGACGATCTTGACTTTTCTCAATATTTTCTTTAATTTGAGACATGTTTCTCTCAAAACGTTTTAAGTAAGGTGTGAACTCTGGAACAAAATTATCATTATGAATGACAGACCGTAGATCAGTTGTAACATCATCTAAAGTTCTTAATTCTCGGGCAAAGTTCAGGTAAGCTGCAGTGCAACCTGTAGATTCACATTTTGCAGTGTTCAATGCAAATCTAATGGATGGTAATTTCTCAGTCCATAAGGTATGGTTATTACCTACCATGATTGCCAAACGAGGTTTCAAGTCTCTGTTTTTACGTTCAACCGGATTTGCCTGTGGATGATAAACAGGAACTAGACTTTGATTAATTTTTAATGTATAACACAACTGTTGCATGATGGCGCTAACAAACTGTGTACCATTGTCACTTATTAAACGACGGGGTAATCCATATCTTAAGAAGACTTCATTAAGTAGTGTTAATGCACACTCTTTAGCAGTAGCTCGCTTTAATGGGAATAACTCTACCCATTTGGTTGTGCAATCTTCAACGATGAAGATCCACTTCATACCTTCACTCGATTCTGGTAAGGGTCCAAAGAGATCTACAGCTATACTTTCAAAACGTTGAGCAGGAACAGGTGTCTGCAAAAGACCAGCAGGTTTTTGGTTCGTTGCCTTATATCTTATGCAATCTTCACAATTCTTGACATAATCAGTAATATATTTCCTCATGCCTGTCCAATAATATCTGGATGATATTCGAGAAAAAGTTCCATCAGCTCCGTAATGAGCAGCTGTAGGAGCATCATGGTGAAGTTTTAAAATGTTCTCTCTTTCATGACATGGGACAACCAATTGAGCTTCATCCTCTTCAGAATGTGGAGAGTAGCGATAGAGTACTCCTTGATTTAAGACATATCCCCTTTGCGTCCAATTTGCAAAATCAACACTTTTGTCAGTATCCTCAAAACAATCTATGATCTTCTTCAGTTCAGGATCTTTCAGTTGTTCAGTTCTAAGTTCAGCAGCTGTTCTTGATGGGACATCAATAACAATAGTTCGTAATTCACAAGTGTCTTTATCATTACACTCAGGTCGAGAAAGCATGTCAGCGACGACGTTGCATTTGCCTGGAAAATAATCGATTTTCAAGTTATAGGACTGAATTTGAAGTGCCCATCTGGCTAACCTTCCAGTGGGTGACGATAAAGTCATTAACCACTTTAAGGGTTGGTGATCAGAGGCTACAGTAATATCAGCACCTTCAATATATCCTCGAAATTTGTTCAAGGCCCAAACAACAGCCAAAGCTTCTCGTTCAGTTGTCGAATAATTCCTTTCAGCAGAACTCAAGAGTCTACTGGCATATTCTATTGGTCTTTCATCTGCAAGATCTTTTCCCTGTAGAAGAACTGCACCTAAGGCGTAAGCACTTGCATCCGTCCGGATGATAAAAGGTTTAGTGGGATCAACTTGCTTCAATACGGGTGGAGTTACCAGACATTGCTTTAAAGTTTGAAAGGCTTGCTGCTCTTGTTTACTCCATTTCCAAACAGTATTCTTTTTTGTCAGATTGCTAAGGGGTCTAGCAATATCGGAAAAATTCGGGATGAATTTCCTGTACCATGAGCAGGTCTGCAAAAAGGATTGTAATTGTTTAATATTTCTTGGACAAGGAATGTTCTGAATTGCAGCAACTTTATCTTGGTCTACTTCAATTCCTTTAGAAGTTATCCACAATCCCAAATATTTCACACGAGCACATGAGAATTTACATTTTTCTCTATTTACGCATAATTTAAATTTGCGGAGTCTTTCGAAAACCAGCTTCAAGTCTTGAATATGTTGTTCAAAAGTTTCTGACAATACAAATATATCATCTAAATATACTAGAATATTAACTGTAGGGAGTCCATTTCGGAACTGGTCCATAAGTCGTTGAAAAGTTGCTGGGGCGTTTCTGAGACCAAAAGGCATTCTTTTGTATCTAAAAGTACCAAAAGGGCATACAAATGCAGTTTTGTCCCTATCAGCAGGATTGACTTCAATTTGATGATATCCAGACTTTAAATCAAGAGTAGACATAAAAGCAGTGGATCTTGCATCATGTAACAATGTATCCATAACCGGAAGTGGATACTTGTCAGGTTTGGTTATAGAATTTAGTTTTCGGTAATCTACGCACAATCTGATTTTTCCATTAGGCTTTGGGACTAAAACTACCGGTGCTGCATAAGGCGATTCGCATTCTTCTATGACATCATTGGCTAAAAGTTCACCAATTTCTTTATTTAAGAGCTCTTTCTGTTTTGACGACAGTCTGTAAGGTGCAGATGCAACTGGTGGTTGGTCACCTGTGTCAATAAAATGCTTAACATAAGGAGTTGGCTCTCCCCCTAGTCGGAAAATATCTTCATTTTCATTAAGCAAGGCAGTTAAGCGATTTCTCGATTTCGCATCAAGATTCTGACCTTCTTCTTGGCGTAAACAAGGATAATTAGTCTCAGGTGCAACAGAATTGTTTTGCACTGAACTATCACTAGTTACTGAATTCGTCGGACAATAACTATTATTGATTTCGACAGGGCTATTATTTGTTGGTATGGGGAGATCTTTAGCAAAAGGTATTTTGCAGTTCGGTTTATCCCCAAAATACCAGGAATTTTTTTTAATATCCATTACAATTCCTGATTTCCTCAAAAAGTCAACTCCGAGGAGAGTGCGATTCCTTTTAGCATGTGGGAGAAAATGTAATTCAGTGAGGAAAGTTCGGCCAAGCACTGTGATCGGCACTGTAGTTTTCAAAACAACTGATGTTGATTGTTGACCATCAGCCAGACAGATAGCAAGGTCAATCTCTGTGAACTGCTGTCCACGCTTCTTTAAAAAATTAAACATCAATTCTCCTCCAATTGATTGATTGGCTCCTGTGTCAGCACAAACTGTTCCTGAAGCTTCATATACTTCTATGGAAATTAAGGCTACTGGAGAGGTAAAACAGGTAAACATTTGTATAGCATTAACCGGTGAATGGTCTTTCCTTGAAGAACAATTTGGACACTTAGATTTGATAAAGCCAGGATTTCCACAGTCATAACAATAAACAGAATTCTCCACATGTCGGGATGGCCTGTTTGAATTAGAACCAGTAATGTTCTGAGAACTCGATGGAATTGATTTCTCATATTTAGCAAATTGGGTTTTCTTGAAGTTCTGCTCATTAGCATTTTTAGAGAGTTTCGGTTTAAAGAGTTCTTGCGACTTTGGAGTTTTTACTAATTTTTGATGAGGCGACTTTATGTTTTCATAAAAATCCAGCTTTTCAGCTAACAAGACAGGATCATTTAGTGTTTCCCAAATATCTAAAAAATGATTTTTATAGTCCGGAGGACATCTTTTCTTTATTTGATCAGAAAGCATAAGTTCTTTTAATTTCTCAAATGAATCGATTTCCAATTCATTAATCCAACCTTCAAAGTAGGTTCGAAGCTCAAAGAAGAAATCTTTCCATGTGGAATCATCTCGTTTTTGATGTCGACTGAAAAGAATTCGAAAACGATCAGCTGTCAGCTTAAACCGTTGTAATAATATACCACGGATATGGGTATAGTCCTTAAATATTTCCTCAGGCTCTCTTGCTATTAAATTACTTACCTCACTTGGGAGTACACCCATTAAATAAGATACCCAATAATCATTAGAAACATTTAAAAGTTTCATTTGTCTTTCGAACATAGTTAAAAATAATGAAATATCATCTGTTTCAGGGCGAAACGTTGGTAAGACTGTTTGTAAATCAAATCGCTTTGGAATAGAATCAGTTTGATTAGAATTTGATAAATTTAAATTTTGGAGCTTAAGCTTCTCAAGCTCAAATGCTCTTTCCTTAGCCAATTTCTCTGTTTTCAAAGTTTCTTCTTCTATCTTTTTTCTGTTTTCTTCTAACTTTTTCCGTTCATCTATAATGTTATTGAACGTATCAGTCACGAACTGTTTATTTTCCGCAAAGAATGCAGATTTCGTTATTTTGTCATGCAAAACAATTATCTTATCTTCGGGTGTTGCATCTAAACCTAATTCCAATGCTAAATTGTAGAGGTCAATTTTTTTACCTTTAGCTAGAAAAGCCATTTTCCCTACGAATTATTCGATTAAATAGGAAGTTAAATTAGAAATTTGATTACGAAGTAACAGTTGCACATCTACCTTCTCCCCTGAACATACAACAACAACAAAAAAAAATCATTAAATAGGTAGAACACAAATGAAAATCTCCGTTAGTTTTTAGAATGCAATAATAATAATAATAAATCTATCAAAAAATCGTTACACTGAAAAAGAAATAATAAATCTATCAAAAAAATCGTTACACTGAAAAAGAAATAAATCTATCTGAATAGCTTTTTACAATACCAAAGATCTGAAAAGAAAACAAAAAAAAGTATTCAGTGCTTGTTTAGATGGGTCACTGCAGGGGGGTGACTCAGCGTACGAGACTTGGTGTCTCCACTTCAAGGACACAGTAACAGAGAGAAGAGTTTTGGTACGTTAACTTCCGGACAAAGAAATATCAACTACAATAAATTAGTTAGCTCTTAAATTAAATACAAAAATACAGCAAATACATAATGATATAGAATAACTTACTATTTAAAAGATATATTCTTACGCACTTTCAATGAAATAATAAAAAAAATCAAATCAATGAGATTAAATAAAAATAACACAGATACTTCAAAATATAATTTGCAACGATAGATATGCTTAGAAAATATAGCTTAACTAATTAATTTAAGTAACTTAGAAATTATTAAATATTAAATAGCAAAACATTTCACAGATAAGGAAGAATCAAATATGCAGTAATGTTATATTCAATGCTGGATGCTGTTGACAAACAAAATAAAATGTAAAAGTTTATACACTTATCTGGAATTGAACAGAAACGACCAAACAAAACAAATGAATTTTCGGAGCTGTAAATTTGATAAAGTGGACACTTTCACAGGAAATGCAGATTTTGCTTGAGAAACACAATAAATTATACTCGGTACAGGGGTCGACGTCCTGTACGAGTTATGATTTGAACTGAATACTTGAGTATTCTTTTGGACATCAACGATGGCAGCCGTTGTTGCTGGCGGATATTTTCCTTGTGCTTGTTGGGACAACTTCACATTTATTTCATCACTTCACAATGCGGAACCATTCCCAGGTCGGGAAAAATTATTTTGCGTAAGGACGACACAAATCGAAATTCTTTTCGTAGGTTGCCGATATGATGGAGCGAAAATATTTTGATAGTTGAGACGACGTTACTTTTCATCCATTAGAAGTTATTTTCCTTTGTGTGCCAAATGTGATGGCACGAAGATGCTACAAGATTGTCGGGACGACACACTTGCATTTCATTAGAAACTATTTTCCGTTGGGCGCCGGGTGGCGCGAAGATTTCCTAGTGATCGTCAGGGTGACCTTCACTTCTATCGGAACTCATTTTACGTTGGGCGCCAGATGTGGTGGGATGTAGATTATGTGGTGTCCGTGCATGGAAGCAACGAGACGAATGTTGTTGGAAACATTTCCTTTTAATCATCATACTCACACACTATGTACAAACACGCAAAGACAACACGTAACACAAAGACATTCCAGTACACAGCTGCCTAGGACGGAGTTACATCTCTCCCTGCTACCAGCGCAAAGCATTATGGGATGGCGCGCGTGATGACGTAATCACGCACTGCCATCTAGTAACCAAAAGGGAAGTTAACTAATATCCAAAAGAGAAGGCGAGAATAATGCAACTGCTACAAATTATATTAAAGGATGGCAAATAAAAAAAATACAACTAACTTTTCAAGAATTATTATAATTAATTGTCACTTTCTATATTCGCGAATTTTGTGCCAAATTTTAACTCTATGAATGACTGAAATTTATGATAAGCTAAAATATATATTAATTACTCTAGAGTATAAATAATTAGGTTTAACCCTTCTTTGCATGATGATGGAAATTTCCATCATCCCATTTAGTGAACAAAAATTTTTACTCAAAACAATCATACTATAGATTAATTGTTGGTGACAACGTTTTTTTTACGATTATCGCTGAAGAAAAAGCGTAGCCGACCAAAAAAATCAAGAGGCACAATTATTATAGCGGGTTTGAGCTTGTCATTTTGTGGTTAGAAGAAACGTGTGCTTTTTTGTAACTAATTTGATATTTTTTTTTTGCTAATAAAAGCAAAAATGGGTGGAGAATTTTAGAAGAGAGGGCCACTGAAGTTTTTTTATGTACTGAGCTTAATATGTAAATTTGTATGATGATGAATATTTCCGTCATGCTATTTTTAAATTATTTTATATATTTATGTTAACATTAAAAAAACATTTTTCGTTTAATCTAGAGCATGAACTATACTACCCTAATTAATTTCACAAAAAAATGAAGAAGAAAATCACACAAAGAAAGTTAATTTTTTAAAGTCCTATTATCCTTTCAGGGCATTATATTCCCTAGGAAGTATACAAAACTATCTGAAAAAGTGTTATGAATTACTTTAATGTAACTTTGTCACGATATTAAATAATAACGGAAACAAAATCATAAATATGCTTAATATAAATGCATCATTTTTATGATTTAATTTTAAAAAAGGGGGATTGTTGATACTCAGGTGCAATTCTTATTTAATTTGAATAAATTGTATTAGAGAAACCTGACTTAATAACTAACCACACGAGGCTCAACATTCCGCCAACATCCACTTCTTTCTTTCTAATTATAGGATGAGGTTCCTAGGAACGGAAAAAGAACACAGCCTTTTCCCCCTTTTTCTTCCTTTCTTTTTTCCCTTTCCCTCTTGTTACTCGTTCGAGCAAAGTTAAGTTGTCGTCGGATAATTAGGTGAGACCTACCTCCGAAATAGAGACGAAAGAGGGGGCTCGGAAGGTAGCGCGAAAAGGGGGAGAGGGTAGGCGGCGAAAAAAATGGAGCTAGTGGTAAAGATTAGCAAGAGTTTAAGCTCTTAATGAGATATATTTTTTAAAGATTTTTACTTTATTTTTTTTCTTGCGCACCGATTTTTTGCTGTCTTAATGAAAAGTGTCATCTTAAGATAATTTTACTCCCTGTAAAGTGGTCGGGTACGGGGTTTTATTGATCGTTTTCTAACCACGGGTTTCTCTTTGTGGGAGGAAAAGGAAATATTTCCCTTTTCCAACTATTTTTTCCCTTTCTTATCGAGGCTATTAGCCGTTCGCCTTTTTACGAAGTTATTTAATCGCATTTTTGATTTCTATTGGAGGTTTTGTTTCATTCCTTTCAAAAGGCGATCATTACGTAGAAGGCGGAAGGCAATTAGTCTCCAATAATCCAATATTACCGACTTTTCTTTCAATTGACTCTAATTATTATGTCTTTCGCACTTTCTTTGTTTGCTTAACTTTTCGTTCTTAAAAACATTGTTCTATTTTTAGAGTAAGTACTATAACAAATTTCTCGCTTTTCCTTGGTATTAGAGTTTTGTTTATTTCCATATCATGATTTCTGAAATCCTATGTTTATGCTTTGTTCCCATGTAAAAACTGCTTCAATGCAGTCTTTTAATTCTCTATTATTCCACCCTAAAAATTATCCTTAAATAAATAATGGAAGGTTATTGGAACTCAAGCTAGTCGTCAATAATCCGATATTAATCATTTTTCTTTGATTTCGCTCTGATTATTAAGTCCATTCCTTCTATAGGATATAGAGCAATTGTATTAACAGCAGGATTCAAGAAATTAAATAAAATTTATCGTTTTATTTTCGAAAATATATTATTCTATTTTTAGAATATTACTTCGTATTCAGGTTCGAAGCCCAATTCCATTGAAGAACCGCCATGTAAGCGCGTCTGGCACATGCCGAATCCGTCGTTTGGAGAGACAGTAACCAGCTGAGGTATCGTCCTCGACCTCTGACTTTAATTCAAAATTATGAGATCGATCCCAAAATAGCCCTAGTGTTGCTTTAAAATCGGGCGTTAATATAAATAAACTAAAATAAATTCAGTGTAAATATAATAAACTCCTTGTTTTTTCTTTGTTATTAGTATCTGCTTGCTTTCATTTTACTTCTTATGTCTTAGGTTTATATTTCGTTCCCAAACAACACCCGATAATTAGGCAGTGCGCATTATGCGAATCCTTAATTTAATAACGGTTCAATTAGATTTCATTCGACAGCAAATTTTGTAATTAAACACATCAATAAGATGGCAGTTAATTATATTTAATGGTATCTTAATAACAAGATGTAAGTTATTCTTTGTTTTTTAATTTATAAACCAAGGAAAAGATTAACTAAACTAATAAAACTCGTGAAAAACTAAACATGATTATTAATTAATTATCTCGTTATTTCCAAATAAACTCATTTAATTATTATTGCTTTGAATAAAGAAGTAATATATTTCGAACAAATGTAAAGTTAATTATTTTTATTTTACAGACCTTTTCAAAGGAAAATGCAAAGTAATAAGTACACACAAACGCAATGGAGGAACTCTCAATACATTATAAAAAACTTTATATAAAGTTAATTACATTCAATTCATTATAATTAACTTTTGATTTATTTAACAAAGATTTACTTAATTAATCCTGGATATACACTAAAGGCTAAGAATTTCCTGAATTACATTCTTGACAAGCTGATTTCTCAACAAGATTGGTAAACTTTTTAATTAAATTGCCTATAACACCCCCATCCACTTATAAAAGCACCTCTAGAAGTGATCTAGTCTTTTTCGTTGGAAATCGGAAGTTATTCTGCAATTAGCATCTATATTGCCATGTTACTACTGATATCAATGCAGTTATTCAAACGTTTCCTTTTCATATGCATTTCCTAAGCCTTTTAATAATAGAGTATGCAATGATAATAAGATAAGGTTTAAATAATATAATATTCTGATTTTTAATAAAAGGGTTGTTTGCATACCTATTCAGTAGTACATTTGCATCAATAAATTCCAGGTTCGAGACGGGATCATACTTTTAACCAGACGCCTTTGGCAAGCAGTTCGCAAGGATTATTAAATTAAATTTCAAAATACAATCTTAATAGTTAGCCCTGCAAGACATTTTAAACTTCAATATTTGATAAACATATAATTAAATCTATTTTAGAAGTTTTATATCGTTCCATTTCCTTAATTTCTTTATCTAGATTCTTATGCATTCAATTATATCACAGGAATGAGAAAAAGTGTTAAGAAATTTTCATCGATATTTTATTTTGAAAACAAACTTTAAATGCAATATTTTAAAATTTTTATAAAAAAATATATGTCAGAATATGATGTTGCTGTTGGGATGAAGTTTTTGATGTCAACAAAAATTCATAGGTAAAAAGTAAAATATTATCTGCACGAGCATCTCAAAGAAATCCGCTTTTAATAACGCGTTGCCATTGCATTTACAAAAGCTCTGATTTAAAAAAAAGTTAATGACTTCAGCGAATAAAACCTAGAAAAATGTCATTGTGAGCACGTGATTATATGAAATGAAATAAATAGGAAATATAATATTTTTTTAACAATAATTGCGAGACAAAGTTTTTTTGATCGTTTGTGTAAAAAAGATTCCAAATTATATAACATCTGTTTATTTAACAAATTCCATCATTCAACTTGCTCGTTGATCGTAAGGATGTTCACTGAAATGTTTATGCTTCGTATCTAAAGTTTATCAAGTTCCCAAGCCGTTTAACAGCTTACCATTCACTAAACAGTATCATCCAACATCATTTACCGATTGAAGAAAAAAACAATTTATAAATATTTACATCGCTGTCAATAGTTCTTAAAATTCCATAATCTATTTGCTTCGTAGCTCTTCCCATGTTAACCTTATCTTTTCACAGAGTTTTGTTTTTGTTTTCTTTGTTACTGATAAAAGCAATTTTTCATCATCTATCGCCAAAAACAAGGAAAAATAATCAAATATATATGTATATATATTTTTCCATAGCGTGTGATATCTATTAAAAACACGGTTACAGTTTTCTGGTATTTTCTGTGGACGCCGAAATAAAATTCTGAGAATACTTATTACCCAGCTGCCGAGGAAACTTCAATGAAACGGTTCTTAAAGAATAATTTGGAGCATTTAAAAACCACTTAGCAATTTCCGCACTCTCATTAGAGGTCACTGCAAAAGCGGTTGGCTGGTGTTGCTTGTTTTCTTTAGCTATTAACCCTAAGTGGCCCGAACACTCGAGCCGAGTGAGGAAAAGTACTCGAAAAGTTGGATCGGAAGTGATTTGCAGACCAGAATCAAACTTCCCACTTCTTTTTAAACCGAGTGATGGGGTCCAAACACCTCCTTTGGGCACTTAAAACGCCAGCTCGAGTTAAAAGCTGCACGGTGTGCACTTGAGCCTTGAGGATCATTTCCCCAGAAGATGAGAAGAGGAACTTCATTTAAGTATTAAGTAAGAAATTCGCGTGCTTGAATTTCAATATGGCGTCGAGGTCAGTCCGGAAATTTCAGGAATGGCAAAAGAATAACTTTCTCTCTTTTTCGAACAATTAATTAAGAATTTGAGGTCAATGACTCTAATCACTTATTCAAATAAGTTTTCTTCGCAAGAAAAGATTAATGATGCTTCCATGTATTTCTCACGCGTTTTTCGATGAATAACATTATAACAAGAGCTGTGTTAATCGCAACATTAAGAGTAGATAAGGGTTCAAGAAGTCTTTCTCAAGTCGTAGAATTTAAAAGCTTTCAAGCACATCAGTTGAAAATGCTGAAGTGATATGCGTGACTAAATAAACTTAATCAGTCAGCCAAAATATTTCATTTATTTTTTAGATTTTATTTTACAAATATTAACAAATCAAATGCGATAACTGAAAGCGAAAATTAATTTTTAAAAATATTGATTTAAAGACTAAGGCATTAAAAAATTAGCGCAATTAATTTAATAGTCTAGTTATTTATACATTTTATATCTTTAAAAGATTTTTTTCTTTCGATTTTCTATACATTTCCCGTTGTGTATCATTATTTGATCAGATAGATCAGGTAGCTGAATTCTTTTCAAAAACTATAAGAATTATACGTACATATTTTTTTTTGTAATTTCTTATTAATGAAGTATGCAAATAAAACAATCAATAAGATTTCGATTCCGAATTTTTATTTCTATTTTTTACATTTTAGATCGTGCCAATTCCGAAATATATATATGTTTGGAATTAAAAAACACACACATTAATCTTGAAAAATAAAATTATGTCATGTTTACATGAGATACGTAGATTTCTATCAAATTTTAAATAAAATGTATTCGAGGGAATTATATTTATACATTTGTCTTAGAAAATTACTACGATTATTACAGAGCGTAAAAAACTAGATAAGCAAATTTGGGACACAATTTTCGTATCTAGAGTGTAGATCTTAATCAGATCTTGAAATATATTCATCTACAGTTTAATCATCTACTTGAAATTTTGTTACTAAAGGTATGTATGTATACATAAAAGTATAATAATATTTTTGTTGAAGCAGATGGTAGGTCGTGCCGAAATAAGGGAAAAGATAGATCGAATTTTTTATTTATTCCATCCCGGGAGGTTACGATTTATGTACAAGAGGAGAGGACAAGGCTTGTCCGCTCACAGTGCGGCACAAAAGCAGATGGGTGTAAAGAAGAGAGGAAAATTACTTATCCCTGGTCTTAAACACCATGAGATTTTGATAAGGGAAAATGCTTTTTCGCAGTGCTTATATACAACGAGATTCCGATAGGGATTATCTCGACACGCGTCGAACAAGGTAAGGGAAACACAGGGATCTTTCCAAAAGTAATTGTTTACATAAGTAATTTAGTGTCCCTTCACTTGGAGTGTGGGAACCTGTCGAGAATATTTTAGAATAAAGCTACTATGGAGTAAACTACGATAAAACTTTGGAAATTAAGAAGGGTTTAATTGATTTTAATTCTCTCTCTCTCTCTCTCTCTGTGTGTGTGTCTGTGTGTGTGTGTATGTGTGTGTGTCTGCACACGCGCGCGCGTGTTAAATTTTGGCAGAAATACAAAAACAAAATGGAATTCAAAATAAATATGTTTCTTTAATATCTTTAGTATACTATGAAGCACAGAACGCTCTCAGTTGAAAGTTCCTTAATATTTTTTTGCTGAAGGCAGAGGAATAACATCTTAATCAAGGATTATGTGTAAATGTCTTAACCACTTTCGCTGTTTCGGGATTTTTTTTTTGGGGGGGGGACAATGATAGAATTTTCTGTACTTCAAGAACGTAAAATTACAATTCTCTGTAATTTAAATTATTCACAAAAATCTCTTACGAATGCACTATAAATAAACATATTATATATAATAATTAGCATACCTTTCAACGTTTATAATGCTAAGATTTGAGTGGTGTAGAATAAAATAATTTACTCCAAATAAAGTTTACTAAAAACTCAATTTTCATTTTGCTATGTTTAGATTTTAAATTTCATTAAGACAAGAAAGGACTAGAGATAAAAATTATCTTTGAAAAGATATCCATCTTTAATTATTTCCCCATTAAAATATAAATGTTATAAAAATGAGATATTCATTTCAATATAAATGTTTATTGTACTCCTAAAAATTTGCCATGCTATTTTAATACTAATCAATCTGTCATTTAAAATCGCAACAGAAAACTTGCATTCCAAATAATATATTAAGGTATTAGTCGTCTTATATATTCAAATCAGAAAATGAATAATAGGTTTCTCTGAAAGCGGATTAAATATCTTTTTAAACTAATACTGCTTCCTTTTTTAATGAATTCCAGAATACACATTATGCATGTCATTTTCTGATCAATAAGTTTTCGTTTTCACTTATTTTCAAGGGGCTTAACGAGTTCTTCAAAAACAAAAAGAAACTCATTTCCATGTGAAAAAAAAGCTTAAAAAGACATCGTCGGAGAAAAACAAACAAATAAAAAAATACTTTATTATTTTTACTCTGGGAGCGATTTATATCTTTAGAAACAAAATCAGTTTTGTAAGAGACAGCAGAAAAGGTAATAGCGAGCTATGTGTGTCTAAAAATATTTAATATATTTTTTTTTCTTCGAATAAGTTTGGTTATCTTGGCCATTTCTATTTTTTTTAAAAAAAATTTTCGTCGTGGAAATAAAAGATGACATCGCCATATGGTAATAGTCTGAAAACTGTTTAGAAAAGACCATATGCAAAATTCCTTACTTTAAACCAAAAATTGATTTTATAATTGAAAAGTTCCTTACTTTTCACTTAGTTTTATTTTTATCTTTGAAAATTCTTGTTGGTTTTTCAGAAAAATCAAATAATCTCAATTGAATTAGATTGTTTTTTAATGCCCGCATTTTTTAAATTAGTGATTCGATTTCAACTTTAATTTCCGAGCCATTCTCCTATTGTGTTTTGAATAATTCCACTAAAATGATATGTTCGGTGTTCTAACCATACTCAAAGATTTCCTTTAATGAATAAATAAATAATATTTGCTTGAAGTTTGTGTAACTAATCACGATTTCAATGGATATAAAGATGAATAAACGTGATTTACTCTATCTGGAGATAATAAATATTACATGGGTCCAAAAAATTTTTAATTTTTTTTCGAACTAAAGACAATGTTTGACGTTTGAGGTAAAAAAACCTAAATTGCAAATTTTGATGAATCATCTTATTTTAACACATACTCGACCCTAATTAATCATTTGTGAAATGTAATTGCATAGAGTACATGAAATTTACAACTAAGCATCTAGTAATGGTCTTCACCAAACTTTCTCCCGTATTCTCTAATTTAAGAAGTTATCACTTATCTTCCTTCCGATAAAAAACGATAGAACTTAGATAAGAACCCGAACAATTCAAGTACTCAGGTTTTTATTTTTAGAGCACCACATATGAGAGTTCTATGCTTCATAGCATAATAAAATAAAGCGAAAAGAATTTTTAAAGCCTTTATTTTACATATTAAAAACAAAACTGGGCATAGAATTAATTTATAATCAAAAGATAACATACCATATTTTACAAATTTTAATCATTGTGTTTTTATGCTGGTGCGTTTATATAAATAAGAAAATAGAAACAAGCACATGGTCAACAATTATATCAGCTTTGTTCAAAATTTCATATTTATAAGGTAGAGGCTGAAACTCAATGCCTGATTTCGTTTATGTTCTGGTTGTTGTACTTTTGCATTTGTATGTATGCGAAAGTACAGATCGACAGACGATTAACTAATTGATGCTGATCTACGAGTTAAAGGTTAAATTCCAGTATCAAATTTAATTCAACTTTCTATTTGAGTTTTGCTAATAATGTGTTCGCTTTCTTTGAAGCAATCGATAGACTTTTAAAAACGTGGGATCACAGTTATATAATTACATCCAATTTGCTATACGATTTTTTTAATTACAAATGTAGCTATGAGTTCAAATTTTTGTTTTAATGGTAAGGGGAAAAATAGTCTTAAACACGGCTTTTTTTTCGAATTCCATTTTGTATGCCAGTCATTAATTGCCAAAAAAACTCGCCAAGGATCTAACGATAGATTTTGCAAAAATGCTAAATGCATGCCAAAGATTAATATTTCTTAACTATTGTATGCAAGTGCCTAAAAACTAGGTGGAATAACACGTGTAAAGAACATAAGAGAAAGTTTTTGGAAGGGGATCAATTTTACTGGTTTAACTTTGAACATGTTCCTGGAAAAGATTTAAGGATTTTTTTCCCATAAAAAACTAAAAATAAATATAAATTATAATAAAGAGAAATTGACAATTGAAAAATTTCACCTGATATGATGGATTAAAAAGTATTTCTAAGGATAATAATTTTTAAAATTATTGTGAAAAAACACTACCAGAATAATAAACTAAAATAAAAAGAATGATAAATTTCAGTGGAAAAAGTGGTCTTTTCGATATTTTTATAAATTGCCTAATCTAATTCACCTGTAAGTTCAACCTATAGTCACCATTTGTTTCAGTATTCTTGTCCCCTCTATCCAGTTATAACTTCAGCAAAAAAATTGAATAGATTCGTGTAAGATTTGAAACCGATGGCATTCTCTCTTGAGATTCCAGGAAGGTGTATCGTCTCTTTCTTCCCCTTAACAATTTTCCCCCTCCCATCTTGTGCTCATCTAACTGGTTAGATAACTTAGCGTTATAGGCACCGGGGGTACAGGATGGTGTTATGCTATGTTATTTTGATAATAGTTCCCCATGTTATAGAAAGAAAACTTAAAAGATAACGGAATCAAAAACCAACACTGATAAATCATCATTGATCAAAGCGATTCTAGATAATTTTACCAAAATTTCAACGAGAATCTTTTTGCAGTGATACATAGAAATTATTTTACTTTAAATTTAAGGATAATTTAAATCTCTGACTTAGATCTATTCTAATTAAAACGACAGACTAAATATTTGAATACATAAAGATAGCTCAAATTAATACTTTCTTCTGCGTTAACCAGCTCGAATTTAAGAACCGGCAAAATTTCAAAATATAAAGCCAGTTTTAAATCTGAAACGAATATAAATCCGTTCCGTTTCGAAACAAAGAATCGTTTCAGAATTCTAAGACCCGGCGGGAAGATTGCTAATCTCAAGAAGCTCGCAAGTTGAATTCCGAAATTTAATTGCGTTCTTACTTGAAAAGCGAAATCTACGAAACGGAAGAGGGGGAAATCCTTCAATAAGAAACTGTAACAAAAAGAATCCGAATCGTTCGCTGAAAATCTAATTAATGCGAACTGAATGAACAGCTCGGAATTCTTGCTCGAACAGCAAAATTCACCCTCCAACTGTTAAGACTGCGCTCAGAAATAACCTTCCAGAACTCTCGTGAATCCGAGCGGACCGGAAGATGAGAGATTATCGCTCCTCCAGCACTGGAATCATCTGGTGCAAGTCTGTATCATTTCAGTCGCCTTAAGCTCCAAGCTCATTTGGCGTAAGTCCACCCCCTCTGTTAGAAGCTCTGATGGGATTAGGGGTTGAGCCAGAGGTGGATTTTCGCTCGGATTGCGGTTGGACGAGAACTAACTCTAGTTAAATGTGGAATCGTTTTAGTGTGGTTTTCACACTCGCTAATGCCATGTAATGAGATTTAACACCGTATTTGCTGCTTGCTTTTAGAATAGATAAATTCGCTTTCGAAGGTATTGAAAATATTCGTTTGGTGGCATTAATATATTTCCGAACTGATAAGGAACGATTTTAAAAATTCATTGAGAATATTAATTTTAAATATTTGTTTTCAGTATTTCTCACCGATTTGTAATTCATTAATTAATCTTATATAGAATATATTCGTTTGATTA
>JAOUZG010039500.1:823779-872746 GCA_026289955.1 Argiope argentata
ATAAACATAAGTATATTACATGCTTTATATAAGAGTTTGGAAATATTTTTAAATGAAAAACGAATCATAAAACTTTTATGTATTATTTAGCATAATTATTTGAAGAACAAAGAAAAAAAAATGAATACTTTGCTAATAAAGGGTAGAGGATCTTTCAAAATGCATACAAAGTTTTAGAAAAGAATAATCTAATTTTGTTTTATTATTGAATAAGATTATTTGAAGGGAAAATAACAAATCGCAGAAATTTGTTCAAATTCGAAAATTTGATGCAATCCCAATCATGGTGATTGAATAGCAAACCATGACTATCTGAGTCATTAAACAGGATGTGTATTAGAGTAACCTTAAATCTCAGTAAATAACAATTAAAAGATAATGAGCATCGTTACATTTTATTCCATGGATTAAAAAAAATATTTTCATAAAAAAATCTAGATTTAAAAAACACGTTTTATCTGGCACTATCCCTAAAACGTATAGTCTTAAAAACTCGAAATTTTTTTTGAAAAAAAAAACTTATCTATCTTTATACCTAACAAGCAAAAACACAAATAATAATCATTAAAAATTGAATATAGAAGTCACTTTTTTTTCATTTCTCCTATTCACAAGTAGTTTCATGCTAAGACAAGAATGTTCATGCTGTTTGTTACGTTTCTGCTCATGTTGAGGCAGGACATGGGCATGTCACTAACGCATTCCTAGGCTCAAATTCAAGTAAATCATTTCAAAATTAGCTATAATGAATGTAGTATATATTTTTAAGAGTTTTCCCCCCTCGTTTGAGTTTTTAACTATAATAGGCTTAAGTAAAAGTCACTTAAGTATCATTTTATGGTGCAACGATTAGAAGCAGTATCATAAAAGTGACATGAATATTAGTGCATTTTATTAATGGTATAGAAGCCATGTATTTTATTAAGATAATTGGATTCTAACAAAGGAGTGAGAACGTGCAAACAGTGAGGGATTTTGAACCAACTTAGACTGTCCAGTAATTTACTTGAGATTAGTCCAAATGCTATTCTTGCTTCATTACAGATTGGTCAGTTCAAAGCGTTTTTTGAACTGACCAGTTTTTCAAATGAAAATTACATAATCGAACGAGTTGTCTTTCATGTATTCTTTGCTTTTCTGAGATTCTTGTTAAAGTAAACAAATATTTTTTATCAGTTTATATCTAATAGTTTTTAATTTCTTATAATTTTTCTAAATAGTGTTATACGATTTTCACAAGTTTGGGTGTGTTCAACATGTTGTTGTTACTTATGGCACTTTACTAGCTCGTTGATAGATTTGTCAGTGATTGAAGCCGAGTGAGCGTCTCCTGCTTTTTAATAGCGCCAACGAGGACCAAGAGTACGACTTAGGTACCCATTCATCACATTCTCTTGCATAATCCCTCTTTGCAAGGGGGTGGGCACATTCACACACCTCACAGACAGAATACAGATGAGCAGCGATGCCCGAAGTGGGACGCCCAGATCACAGGGAATATGAGTTACCCCTATGCCAGGAAGCCGGCGTCTTCAACATATATATTGTGTATGCGAATGTATATAATATATTATACATGCATATTAAGCATTATACATGTATTTTATATATGCGAATAACTCAGGGTTATAAATAATTATTGAAAAACCAAAAATCATCATACTAAACCATATAAAGTTTTCTCAGGTAAACTTATACTACTGTTTCACTGAGTATTTTGGCAGCGCTCGAATTGCCGTTCTCGATATAATTAATGACTCAACTTTCTCTCGAGAAACTCGAAAATGGATTTTGACAAATGGAGAAAGACCCGCATTCTCGAAGGAGGAAAGCCCTGGGAAAGGAAGAAGTGGGGAAAAAAAAGCGCAGGGGTAGTGATAAAATTCTTCCGGAAGTCGAGCTGCGTGATTACAGGAATTTATGAGGTTTTATGGATTTTTTTTTCGCATCTGCTCTAAGATTATTCATTTATTTATTTATTTCATAAGAATTTTTTTAATACTTTCTTGGGGGGGGGGAAGACAGAGGTAGTTGAAAAACCATTTCAGAGGTTGAATAGACTTTTGTTTAGAATACGAATGATTCCATTTTCCCCCTCTCTCGGCCTTTCATTTTTTAGACATTTATTTTAAGCAAAATTTTGAAAAATAATTTCAGAGCATTTCAGTGAAGATGGATTTTATTCAGAATGTGACCTGTTTTATTAATGTTCGAATCTCAAAGTTGATGAAATTTATCAAGATAAGGAATTCTTGAGTTTTGAGAATTGTGGATTAAAGCTTTTCATATTAATTTTAAATGATCAATGTCTTATCCCAAGAATTTTTATTGAAGTTTAACCTCATCCTTCTTTAAATCGAAGAGTTTTAGTTTTAATAAACTAAACAACAAAATGTATTTGTATTTT
The DNA here is from genome assembly GCA_026289955.1 of Argiope argentata. Taxonomy (NCBI): domain Eukaryota; kingdom Metazoa; phylum Arthropoda; class Arachnida; order Araneae; family Araneidae; genus Argiope; species Argiope argentata. The sequence continues at coordinate 826,187 of JAOUZG010039500.1, forward strand.
GTATGCGAAGTTGCATATCCTTTTTAATTGGTATTAAAATAAAATGAATAAATTATATATTATTACTTTTTACTATACCAAATATATAAAAAAACTACTGCAATTACCAAAAAAGGTTTTGGCTTATTATATTCACGTTTAAAAGGTTTCAGCATTAGACATTTTGAAACTTCTTTAATAGCTTTTTTTTTATAAAAGTTTCCTGCTTTAAATCTTCAATAACTGTTTGTGTTTGAGCAAATAGATACATGTTTTAGGATATCTTCAAAATAAAAAAAAATATTAAAATGAACATCATATATTCATTGGCTTGTAAAAAATAAAAGGGAGAGAATGTTAACTTGAACTCCTTAATATCGATAACGACATGCGACTTCGGAAAGTTTTATGATTTTATATTAAAATTCTAAATGATCCATAAAATAATGATATTGCAATTAATCGAAGTCCCAATTTTATATAAAACAAGAAATTCTCCTTATATTTCATTTAATTACTTTACAACGCAAAATATTCCACAATTTGCAATTCTGGATGTAAAAACATATACCGTATATTAACTTACAATGATTTTTTTCTTCGGAAACCCTCTTTTTTAGATGCGAGAAGTTTATAACAACAAACGAAAGATTTATATTTAGTCTAATAGTGTTGAAATTCACCATTTTAAAAACTAGTTAATTGAATATCTATAAAAACTAAACTTTCTTACAGGGCCAATTCTTTCTTATTTGGGTGCCATTTTACCGACTGAATGAAATCAAAATTCGACAAAGATCTATAATTTTTAGTACTAAATAATTTACTTAATTTCAAAAATCTATGTCCTGTTCATTTATTGTTTTCCAGCTATCGTATTGATATGCATGAGAACTGCTAGGGCAACAGATGATTGTTCACAAATCTATTTAGTTCAAAATTTGATTCGGAATGACACATGTTAAAGCAGCGTGACTTGTTTTGTCTATCGATCTTCATGTTTTGCAATTATCACGTTCATTTGCCCTCGATTAGACATAGCATAACGCCATCTTATGCCCCCAGTGTCTAAAAACACTAAGTTATCTAACCAGTTGTATTAGCACTACATGGAAGGAAGAAAGAAAAAAAAGAAAAATTGTTAATAAGAAGGAGACAATAAACCATTCAGCGATCACATGAGAGAATCCCCTTGGTGTCTACTTCTACATGAATCTATTATATTTTTTGATGAAATAATAACTAGATGAAAGAAACAAGTATACTTAAACAAATGGTGACTATAAGTTGAACTTACAAGAAAATTAATTAGATTACTAAATGAAAATGAAAAAGATATCAATAGATTTCATTCAAAATTTGATAAAAATCGACACATTTTGTGTAAAAACCAACACAAATTTCCTTCATAAATCTAAAATTATTTTTTCCTTCATATTCAAGAAGAAACAAAAAGACCTTATTCCAAAATATATATTTATCTGCAGAGATTAATAAATGTTCGCAAGAAATACGAGAAAGGAAGAAATGCGTTAAGAAGAATAAATAGCTCCTTAAGGCATTTCTTTACAATAGCAAACAGACTCCAGTATTCGGTTTTAAACTATTTACATTGAAGAAAAATAAATCACGTGTCCCAATTCCCAAGGAAAGAAAAATAAATCACGTGACTAAAGGTTTTTCACAAGGAAATTCTATCAAATGTTAGAATTTGTGAAAAAAAATAGTATTTAAAGATGTAAAATGGCATTAAAGGCGTATAAATCAATATACTAAAAATTGAAGTAACAAAGCACTAAAAATATAATAATAAACAAAATGTAAACAATTTTATATTTAAAAAAACTTTTGTTGCTGCTGTTTCTAATGGCACTTGCCATGGACATACTCACTCATGCCCATTAGAGATTTTTAAGCCAAATGAGCGTCTCTTGTTTTGAAGTATCGTCAATGAGGGCCAAGAGTACGACTTTTGCTACTCACTCGTCACATTCGCTTGCACAGCCCCTTTTTACAGGCCAGCATCTTACAGATACAGCACAGAAAAACAACCATGCCTGAACCGAAACTCCAACTCACGGGAAGACGTGCTACCCCCCTATGTCAAGACACCGGCAAAAAATTGTTTAAAAATTAAGAAAAATAAGTTTTAAAAAATTTTGTTTTATCAAAAGAAAAAAGTAATTAAGTTTTAAACGTATTTACCTATTTTAATAATAAGAATTTTCCAATTTCGTTGAAAGAAGTGAATTAGTATCCGTTTCACTTCTAACAATATATATGATGTTTCAGTAATCCGAAACGAATCGAGAGTTCCCCCCTTTCAATTTCATTAGTCCGCTTCACGGATCCATGTTTTGGGAAAGGTTGCCCCTCATCTATTCGATTCAGATTTTGCTAATGGTGACAAAGCAGGCGGACGCGACGCAATCTGGCCGGTGACGAGAAATCAATCAGCCTTTCGGAGGGACATTCGCCACGTTTGTAGTGACATTCCGACACATTCACTAATTAGTAGCAACTTCCACTTTCGTAGACTTCAGGAGAGTTGGTTTATAATGTCTAAAGCTTAATGGAAATGTCGAAACAATGTAAACACTGTATACAAATGCTTGTCTTAAAGAAATTTAATGAAATTTCTGCTATACAAACAAGAAGATTGGTTTTTTTTAAATATAGAAAATATATTATCAATTTATTCAATTTTGTTCATTAAAATATTTTTTATAAAATATTCAATATTCTTTATGTAAATAGAGTTTGAGTTCTAAAATTTGTTATGGCCAATAAGATACTAACTGAAAATATTATCACACCAATTTACGAGATGTAAATAGCATTTGTGCACTGATGAAAAATAAATTCTATTCGTTTCAGTATTTTGGTATGACCACTTTTCGAATCTTATATCTCACCAAGGGGTGATACGCGTGGGTGGAATTTACTAAAAGGGAATTTTCCGTTAACTGGGAGCCAGCAAAGAATAGCCAAAGAAATTTGACGGAACTCCACATTATTTGGTGATTTTTCACTTTAAAATCACTAAGAAATTTTGCGGAATTCCACATTATTTGCCAATTTTTCGCTGGCCCCCGGCTAACGGAAGAGTACCTACTAATAAAAATTACAGAATATGCTGCTTTGATTCTAACTTTCATGAAGAATATAAATTTGTTAAACTTGAACGTTAAAAAACTATAATCATAGTTAACTAAAAATTATCTTTTTTAAGATTGCACTCTGAGCTTTTAGTAAATGCATAGTTACAGAAAATACTTAATACATAATCAGATAACTATCATATCTCCCAAACATCAAATCGACTCGTTGCTGATGTAACAATGTTAGTCATATCTCTCACCTTATATTCGTATATCCTCCTACAAATGATCAGGCCTCTTTATTGGATAAATGTCACCAAATCCCCTATGGAAAATATCCGGGCATCCTAATTTCTGTACGTCCGTTCTTACTTTTCTTTACACATGATGGGTCAGTGCCACCTTTGGGAGGTGTCTGTTCATGGCATGAAGATAGTTATTTTGTAACTGATAACAGCAACTATGTTACTATTCATGACGACCAAGCCATGTAGATATGCCAAACGTCTTAAGTTATTCGGAACTCTTGTTACATAACTCTCACTTTTACAATGGTACGAAATTGGCCCCTGGTTCCATATAAAACAACTTTTAATCATACGATCTCGAGAGAATAAAATATGAAAATTTCGAAAATCACATGCTATTCAAGAGTGATAATATTTGATGATTCACGGTAAATAATTTGGTACGTTTAGCGGGAGTTTTCTTCCCAAACCTTCATGCATATTCTGTTGTAAACTTGTATCAGAGAATGCTTTACAAGGAATTTTCGTACAACTATTTCAAAATATTAACTTTCGGCATGAATTTTGTATTCATACTGTATATATTGTGTCATAGTTGGAGAGAATTTTTTTTTTTGCGATTAATCTACGGCATACTTTATAGTATCCGAAAATCAATTTTGGGTTTTATACGCGTTTTTCACAAACGACTGAAAATAATCTGACATATTAATGCATTTTTAATGGTAAAATCTAATTCGAAATTTGATATAAGTCACTGCATTTTTGAAATATCGCGTTAACATGTTTCGGAAAGTACAGACTGGTTAACGATCAATCCATAATTGAATTTGGCTCAAAATTTGACATGTGTTTACTCTATAATGTAAAATCTATGCTTTGAATATTATATATCTCGCTTTCTCCGTTTTGTAATCATCGTGTTAACTCTAACAGACGAACGGACAGGCATCTTCTTAACTAATTTTACTCGAAATTCTATATGAAATCTTCAGATTTGACATAGAGTTCGTATACGAAATTTCAACCTTGAAGCTAAAAGCAATTCTGAGTTATCTTTATCGAAGGCAGATATACATTTTTCAAAAATATTTTTTCGGACTCGGTGTAACCAGAAACGTGGAGATTCGTCAGAATTTTGCGTTTGAATTTTTTGGTGATTGCTGCAGTTTCTTTATACTATGCATATAAGTAAGTAAAAAAACAGGAAATATATTTAAAATTACACAAAAAAAATCGATCTCTAAACATTAATTCCATATATAATTTAACCTCGCTTAAGGGAAAAAATTTGTTCACGAATCCTACTCGTTATGCGAAAGAAAGCTTAAGAAAAACAAATACTTTTAAAGGAACCCATGTAAAATAGGATACTGCGATTCATATTGGGGAAAAATGCACAAATGAATTCATAAATCGTCGTTTACTATTTATAATGAATGCTTTTTTTACAAGAGAATGTCTTAAGGATATTGTCTTCAGTTAAATTCAAAATTTTCAAATAATGAAACACAACATTATCACCAAATGTGTCTGTAGTGCACATAGTTACTGCCTTATTAGGGCGACGTTTTTCAACGTATTATGCAACAATTTTCCATGATTTCAGTCTTTTTTTTAAATTTAAGTAGAAGACTTACTTTTCTGAGTCCATTATTTCCTCCTCTCCTAACCATATTTCCTCCACGTCGTTTTTCTAAGATACAGAATGCAGCTACTAAAGTTATTCAGTGATTATAGCAAAGTTATTTCTATTAGCTGATTGATGTCGTTAGCATCAGTATCGAAGTTCCTAATATGTTGGATAAGCTCCACGCGCCCTTCCTCAAATCCCTTAGAATAGCATTCAACAAAGTTCCGGCCAAACTTATTTTCATCCTGAAATAAGAAACAGTCAATACTGATTAATACCGGAGTTTCAGGCCAATCTGGCTCTTAACTACACGGTGTCGCCCCGTCATTCTCTCAGTGAAATATCCGCTTGTTAAGCGAGACACTTATGTACTTTCTCGTACTTCTATACAAAAAGCAAGATATTCGACGAAAAATTTGAGCACCAGATGTTGTCAAGTCTCCACGTTTTTGATCTCCCTGAGTACGAAAAATAAATTTTGGAAAATGTCCGCTTGTCTGTCTATGACAAAGATAATTCAAAAATACTTTGAATTGGAAAGTTCAAAGTTAATACATGGCCTTTTAGATTTTTTAAAAATAAAATTATGAGTAAAATCTGTTTAGAGGAAGTCCGATTTTTCAAGTGTAAGTTAGCACAATAATTACAAAACGAAGAGAGCTGGATAAATAAAATTCGGTGTTTAGATTTAATACCTCCTGTGAAGTAATTGTATTTTCAGCTAAATCCTTCAAATATTTGATTGTATGTTAGATTTTACTTTCAGCAACATGTTCTACAACACGAAAACGCAGTGATTTAAAAATATATCAAATTTAACAGGGGATTTTTTTATTATATTTTGTATTTATATTATATAGTTTCGTGCCAAACTTTTATTTGAATTGGTTGAGAAAAAAAAACATGTGTAAAACACAAATTCGATTTTTGGATATGATTACCCTTATGTATTAATCGCCAAATAACTCGCCAAGGAAGACTTGATAGTTACAGTAAAAATTCAACATTCGCGCCAAAAGTTTATATTGCGTTACTATTGTGCTCCAATGTCATGTAAAGCGTTCTCTGAATGGTAAATTTATTAGAGAATATGCCAGAAAATGTTTGGGGAACCACGCCAGCCAGTTCTATTTTGACTCTCTCATTCAAACAAGTACCCAGTACTGAATAATACCCGATTTATAGTTCGATCCATGCATTCACAATGACTCCTCAGTGAAATTTCGCTTGTTAAGTGAGTCACTTTTTTGTATTTTACATACTTGATATGCGAATCACTAGTTACGAAATGTGTCCTTTAAGAGAGGTATGATTGCATAAGATCTCCAATAACTTTACAGCGTCCCGCGAATAACCTCCACAATTTATAAAAACACTTTAATTAAATTTGGTTTGAAACAAAGATAATTTGATTAACTTTACTTAATATGATTTTTATCTCTGTTTCATTTCAAGTAATAAGTTTCATATTAGCAAATTATTCGAAATTAATTGGAAAACGATTTGGCTTAACTTCTGCTAACGTCAAATTAGCAAAATTCGCAATCCCATGTTTTTATTTAGCTGCCTACACCTTAACGCAATTTTCTACGTATCCTCCGTCTTTAAAGAACAATTACAATGAGCAGGTGGTATTCCTCTCTCCCAATGGAATTAGTCGCGGAAATCAAACGTCAGCGAATGTTCTTAATTCTTTACCCTTTCCTTAATTGTGGTCATACTCTTCTTAGCGCTCGTCGCCGCGGGCGTGGCACTGCGCCTTGCCAATTAGTTTGACGCGCATCAGCATCGCAGGGCAACGGGTTCTTTGGTATCAGTACAGAAGAAAAGAGGTCGTGGCAAAAAGGAATTTATTTCCGAGTCTTTGACTAACCTAAATCTTTATGTGACTAAAAAATGTATCCGTCTAGACCGGCTGTTATTCTGTTAACATCTCGGATCTGATTGTCACAGATTAAATAATGGAAGCTCTAAAAGAAAATAGCATGCATGTTAAGGAAGTGTTAAAAAATAATAAAAAAATTAGTGACCCACTTTAAATTTATATACATAGTGACATTAAAAGTTCTGTATCTTCACAGTGTAGCCTTCTCTATCTATAATGTTAACAGACACACAAATTGAAAATAATAGCTAAACTAGGTGTTAGACAGCGATTTACTAACAGAAAGAAATAAGGCCTAATATGGCTTGAAAATCTGAACATAAAATAATTAGTTCTGCCAAAATTAAGAAACAGAAGTAAAATGAGTTTGCTTAAATGAACAGACTTATATATAAATTGTTTTTTAATTAAAAAATAATGATTAATTATTACATAAAAGAATCTACAGTTAAAGCTTATGTATCCACAATGTTTACGAACGCTCAAATATCCAAAAATAATTACGAAAATCCGTTTGAAACAGAAAGTCCTCCTCTGATAGAAAGAAATCAGTAATCTTGTTACAGACTTGGAACAAAGCTGAACTTCGTAAAATAATTAATTTATTAAATAAAAAAGTAAAATAAATATGATTAAATTAACAGTAAACGAATAATTTCTGTAGAAAGTGCCTGTCACATTAGAAATATTATAGAATTATATAATCGCTTTAAAACAACTAACGATTCATTAACAAAAAAAATTTGGCATGATACATGGCTTGGAACATAAAGAAAACTGAACTTCATAAAATAATTCAGTTAAGTAATATAAAGTAAAATAAATATGAATCATTTAATAATAAGACGAATAAATTCATATAAAAATTGCTTGTCTTATTAAATCTGTAATAGAATTATTATTTAAAATAAAATTAATTTAAAAAAGGATTCGACTCTATTCCGAAAACAGTGAAAATCGTGTTTCTACGGAAATGAAATTTCAAAAACAATTTTGTTTTTGAAATTACATTTCCGTAGAAATTTTTCTTACTTTTTATATTGGTAGATCACCATTTGTTTCAAATCGATTTTAATAATTAACTTTAATTTGAGTGTTTCCTGAACATTATACAGATACGAGATCGTGACTTTCACATTTTCTTTATGAGCTGAGATCTGTTAATGTTTCTTTTCAGCATGATTTTTATTAATCATGCTGAAAAGAAATATTAACATAATATCTCGTAATTATAATATCTCGTATCTGCATAATGTTCAGGAAACAATCAAACTAAAGATAATTATTAATCTCGATTTGAAACAAAGGTGATCTACCAATACAAAAAGTAAGAAAAACTCAAAACAATGCACATATTCATAAACATTTCAGAATTCCAAATGCAAGCTTGCATAGTAAAAACAAATTACTATTCATGCTCGATTTCATTATTCACGCACACAAAAAATTAGATTCCAAAAAAAGCGTCACCTCTCTCGTTCGGAGATTCTTATATAAAGAGAGGATTCCGTGGAAATGTTCTACTAAAATTTATCAAAAATATCAAATATTTTTATTTAGAAATATTTTGCATATCTAATAATAAAACCAAGGATCTATAATACTCCTTTTCATAAATGAATCGTAGAAAAGAATTCAATGTATTTTCAATAAGAAATATCAAAAGAGAATGATGTAAAACATGCGATATTTTTTTTCCCTTTTATTTAATCTATCATAATATGATAGATTAAATAAAAAAATACCATTTAATATTTGAAAGCTTTCAAAGAAAATATTCAATATGAACATCATTAAAATCATGTTATTTATCACATCATTTAATAAATAGGATTTTCTAATATTCTAAGAGTCATTTGAAGAGATTATTTTATTTAATCTCAGAAAAGCAAAATCAGTTAAGAATTTACAATTAAAATTCAAAAGAGTTCGTGGAAAACAGACCAAATAAAAATACCGTCAAAATGATGTTATTTATTATCCCATTTAACAAGTGGAATATTCAAACATTGTGAAAACTTGAGGAAGCTATTTTAAAAGGTTTATTTTATTTTATGCAAGGAAAGTAAAAAAAAAAAGCGAGGCAAAAAGATAGAAAAAAAAGATTTAAAAAAATCTCAAGATTTGAAAAGAATAAATTCCTTCCAACGATGCTATTAAATCCTGCCGTTAAAATCGACTTCCCCTTTTTTAAAAAGTGATTAATTCTGCTTTCAAACTGAAGTGAAGTGCAATCTTTTGTCCGTATTTTCGCGTAACTGCGTTCGAGGCTATTCTTTCTCGCTGATTTTTTTTGTGACGTCATTCCAACCTCCGTAATGGCTCACAGTTAATGAAAGTTCCTTCAGATTTTATTTAATAGCCTTTTGCGCTTAAAAAGATCGCATCATTTGCGATTTAGATCTTGGGCGAATAGATTTAACTTACGTGCCTGCAGGTAAAATATTGAAGAAGGCTGGTGAAAAAAATATAAAGAAGATATTATGTGCAGATTTCAATCGTATCGTACAGAAAAAGTCGAGTAGTTGCATCGATGCGAGTGAAAAAAACGTTGAGAACGATTTTATTTTTGAGATGCAAACGATATTTTCCGCACTGAAGTAAGGAATTGTAAATAGTTTCGCTTGCCCGAGAAAAGAAAACCTAAGTAAATGCAACAATGAATTTTACCTGGATTAAAACGTGTGTGTGTGTGTGTGTGTGTGTGTGTGTGTGTGTGTGTGTGTGTGTGTGCGCGCGTGCGCGCGAGGAGTTTTATTTTAAGTATTTACAATCAGCGGTGACTCATTGGCTTAGAACTTAGCATTGCTGCAAGCAATGCAACTTTTTTAAAAACTTATTTTACCCATATTTATATGAGTAAAATCATATATTCGGGTATATAATATAAATATTTATGGTTATGACTCCATATTTAGTGGAACAAATGGGTATTATATATATATATATATATATATATATATATATAAAATGGATACATAAAGGTATTCAACCATATTTATGGATATATAAATATTTAAACAAATTTAGCGCCATCCAAGTATAAAAACTTAAAGAGTCTGCATATTTAAAAATATTCATATTAGTTATGCTATTTTTTTAAAGTTATAATATTTTATTTTTTGTGAATTTAATATTTTAAAGAATTTTTATCAGACATATTAAGTAAAGAAAAAAAATACATAACATATATTCCATATAATTATATTAACAGAAAAATATATGAAGCAATAATTAAGTAGATAAAAGTACTAAATCCTTTCAATTTCAATCACTAAGCCTGATTGATTTCAATAAAAAAGAGGAATGAATATAAATTAGATGTGCAATAAGCGATATGCAATGTCTATCCTTTTATACAAGAAATAAATAATAATTAATCCATCATAAACATTGCTTTAAAAATTATCCAATAACTCTTGTAGCACTTTTCATCAATATTTTAATTTCATCAATCAATATTTAACTCATTATCAATATTTTACTTTTCATCAATCAGTATTGTCAATAATCTGTATATGACAATACAGATAATAGTATAGAAAATTTCTTAACGCAATGTCTATTATAATTTTCTCGCATACTAAAGTATCTAGAAAAAGGCAGCACTATAATCATAAAAAAATGATCTTGAGAGTTTGGCGAATATATATGTTAAGGACCTCCTAAAATTTGAGCGACATTATATCGGAATTATTCATTTATGTGAACACGATAACTCAAACATTTAAACTAAACAGATGAAATTTATTCAAAAGGTTTTCTGGAAAATGTAGAATCCTACCATACTTTGAATGGCATCCATTCACAAAAAGTCTGTCTGAGCGGGTGTCCAGGAACAAGTGATATGGATAGTTATGAAACGTAAAAAACGTTGAAAAAATTATTGCACAGGTTTGGAATTGTTTTGTTATTTACATTGGGACCAAATCAATGAAGTCATTCACTGTCTGTCGTTCTATACTTTTTGAAACTTGTTGACAGGATAATTCAAAACGCAGTGATTGAAATTCCTGAAATTTAGTGTGTCATTAAGGTGCTGAAAATGTAGTTTTAAGTCAAATTTTAGTTTCAATCAGTCAGAAAAATAGCATCTAAAATACATATTCGATTTGTATATTAATTACATGCCAGTATTGATATTTGAAAATACCGCCAAAATTCAACTGCTAAATTCAATAAAATGGCTAACTCCAGGTCAAAGAGCGATTTTTCGAAATTAATGTTTGGCAATGGTATGGAGTAATTTCACAAGTATTAAATTTAAATTAGTATACTACTGAAATGCTACATTTTAATGAATGAAAATAAAAATTGAGTACTCTTATCATTTTCTGGCTGACTTATTTTTATTACATTTTGTACAAAATTCGATCAGAGGAGGTTTATATAATAATCTTACTCGGTGACTACAAAAAGAAAAGAGCTAAATGGGTAAAATTCGTTACAAAGATTTACAGCCTATAGCATAAGCACTTATCGATATTTCAGCTAAATTAATCAAGAAAAAGATCTTTTGACGATCTGTACTTTCAGAAATATGTAAACCCGATTGCTCATAAAAGCAGTATCTTAAATATATCAGATATAAAGCAGTTTGAGATTACAAGAGTAGTTTTGTCATATCTTTGTTTGAATCGGCTGAGAAGAAAGAATATCTCAAATTTGATTTGTGGATACTTTTCAATCTCATTGAAAAGTGTTTTTTATTGGACATTTAGAAATCCCCGTGCACCACAAAGTATCACACGGGGCTTATAGAAGTAGACAACACATTACGTAAAGACATCGCATACACAACAGCTACTCACGCATCACAGTCACTTGCACAGCCCCTTTTAATGGGGGGGGGCATTCAAACATATCACAACCCGGCATTCCAAGGTTTAATTGTCAAAATACTCGCCAAGGATCACACGATAGATTCAGTAAAAATTCTATATTCATACAAAAAGGTAAAAAATGTTTTCAATATTGCAAACTAATGCCTTGTAAAGTTTCACTAACTGTTTTAGTAGAGAGTATGTGAAAATGTTTCGGGGAAAGAATTTCCGCTAGTTTTTAACTAGATTTCAATACATCAAATCATAACAAATGTTTTAGACTGCACTCAATTGTTTAGAATACATCAGCCATTGTATTCTGCATTAAAAGTTTTTGACATCGTGTATTTAACAGAAGGCTAATAAAAAAATGTACTTTAAATTTAATTTTCAAATAAATATTTAATAACTATAAAAATTGCTTTAAAATTACGTGAGAAAAATAGTTAGGTAAACAATAAGATCAGATTGTATTTAACTAAAACTCTTAAATTTTTAATTTAAACTTTTAGAATTAAGAAAAAAAATCGGGTTCTTAAAAGGTTCTTTTTCATTTGCTTTTAAAGAAGCGGAAAAATTATTTGGTGCAATTATATAACCCAAGGTTAATAATAGGGGTAGAGATAAAATGTCGATTAATGCTTCATTAAAAATTATTCAAAAATATTTTTAAAAAAATCCCGTTATGGCAAATTCCTAGCAATCAGAAGTACAAAAGTTATTTGGTGGAATATAATAGACCGAAGTTATGGGGGATAGTTAAAATGCCGACTAATATTTCATTAAAAATCAATCAAAGGTATTTAAAAAATCCTTTTATGATAAATTTCTAGCAATCAAAAGAGCAAAAGTTATTTGGTGGAATTTTATAAATTGAAGTTATTGGGGGGAGTTGAAATGCCGACTAATGTTTCGTTAAAAAGGAATCAAAAATATTTTTAAAAATCCCTTTATGGCGAACTCCTAACACTGAAAAGCGTAAAAGTTATTTGCTGGAATAACATTACCTAACGTTATTGGGGGGGGGGGGGTAGTTAAGATGTCTATTAACGTTTCATTAAAAATCAACCAAAGCTATTTAAAAAAAATTCTTTTCATAGTGAGTTCCTAGTAGTTAAAGAGTAACAAGGAGCCGAATTTGTTAACTCTCGATCCGAAGTGTCCCGTATGGAGTTAGTTTTTATTTATTTATTTATTTTTTAAGCATGTTGATATTTACAACATGGCTGCCTAAATCGATTTTGTTTATTTTTGCTTAAATAAATAAAATGAAACAGCATGCCCTAACGTGCGATCGAAATGAAAAGTGAAAAGCAACTCGATAGCCCTTCTCCGTCCTTTTTTTGAAAGTTACCATATTTTAAAGGAAAGTAAAAGATTTTTAACTTCCACTTCCGGGGACGTCAGCCAATCTTTTCATGAAGTCTGGAGGGAAAACGCTTAGAGGCAGCAAACAAATACTTCAGTTTAGCAATAAAGAAAGAAAAAAATAGCCAGTTTTTTTCCCAAGCATTCAACCATATGTCAAGGGAAAAATAACTTTTTTTTTTCAATGAACTGTTGGAGATAAATAACATAGCATTCCATAAATATAGATTCTATATTTACTGACCCTATCTATTTACGTTTAAATTCAATTCTTTCGGACACTTTACTTAAAACTCCTTTTTGTGGCGAGAGCCTACTAATCGGGAATCAACAAGGTCATAGTATTTAATGCGTGTTTAATTGAAGAAAAAAAATCGCTCTTATTTACCATATATTAAGCAATTCTTTTATTTTATATTCTTAATTTTTCTAAAAAGGTCTTCTTCATTAACTGGAAAACTACTCTGATTTTTTTAATATTAACTTTTAATATATTCTTTTACCGTTTTGCTTTCAATGACACCATTTTTTCAAATTCTAAATTTTGGTTGCAAGAAATATAAGTTGAGATCCAAAGTACATTTTTTTGTCTTAATGAGGTACAGTAATTTTTCGAAATGTTCCACAGTTTCTAAAACAGAAAAAAGCGCTATTCACTTAGAAATAATCTATAATTATTTAAACTCTTCAAAATGTGGAAAAAATTAAAAAAATTAATCTTTTAGTTGAATTGTAGCATTTAAAAAATTGTGTAAAAATACAGTTCATTTTTTGTGAAATGTTTAATTATATATTTCCTAAAATAACTAGCTGCAAGTGTTTGAAAAAAAAACAATTAATAAACTTTTGAACAAGAAATTTTTAACTTTATAACTATTTTTACTCAACATTTATAACATTAACTAAGCATTTTAAAGGAATATTTAGATTTCAGATATGTTGCTTTCAATTTTTTTAATACCCCAAAAAATAATTAAAGATCTGTTTTGATGATTTATGCTAATTTAACTTAATGGTGGAGTTCTAAGAAAAACATCTAATTTTTAAGCTAAAAGTGTTATTGTGGCAGATATCTAATGGTTTAAAAGGTATGAAAAATATTGGTGGGTAGTCAGATAAAAAATATTCCTTTCTCCAGAACAATTCTTTTATTCCCAAGAAATTTTAATTTATATAAGTCAAAGTTATTCAATATTCCCAATCTTGCCCTTTCTCCAAGAAAATTTAATTTTTAGAACAAAAAAAAAAAAAAAAAACTCTTAATTTCTCATTCTTCAACAAAGCATATTAACTGTATTGTATAATGGTACAATATATTGCATATTAACATTTATTTTGTGTTAAAAGAACTTTTAACATGTATTTTTTTCAGTAAACATTTCAGTGTATAATTATAAAATGACGGGGAAACCTAGAAGTTTATAGTTCCAGGTTACACAGCACTAAATTTGGTTTAATGATATTATCTCACTTTAAAGCGACACTGGGGTTATTTTATGATGAACTTCATAATATTATGTACATAGAATGACAACTGAGCTGGCTATCCTTATAAAAATTTCCACACCACACCAGCTTGAGAACGACGTTAATCCACTTACATGACAATTTGTCGATGGAATCTAAGTTTGAACCGGTAAATTTCTAAGCCTTACTATCAGACCACTGCTACTCTGACTTGTACAAAAATGAAAAGTAAGATAATCTTACAGTTTTTATTTTCTCCACTCAAGTTGCAAGTTATGATGTATTGAATCAATAAGATAACAAATAAGCGACGGTCCCATAAATTATTTCTCACTGCCTAGACCAAAATCTAGTCTTAGTTCCATTAGATACCCAGATAGCTTGAAGAAGGTTACAATTTTATATACTTAAGTTATAATTCAGCAGATCAGATGTACACGTTAACAGATCTTTTGTGCTAAATCGTAATGTCTGCGTAAAAGCTTCCAGAATCTTCCTCAAACGTAAAGCAGTTCGTTTTTAAAAATATTTTCTTTAAACGTGTTTTTCTACCATATCTTATATAAATAAAAAATTTCTATTCTTATTTTGCAAGATTAAATACGATTCTCCTTCTTGCTTTGATTGTTTCTATTTCAAGGATTAACTTAAGTTTTTGCTAAAATCAGCAAAAAAATGAATGCCGAATACAAAAGGTCTTAAAAATTGCTTTAACATAAAACGACAGCTTGAAAAACAGAATTTAACACCGAATTTGCTTTCTGTCAACAATAAAATAATGAAAATCTTTTGTTTCCCGGAATAATTCTCAGCACACACTCATGAAATTGTTTGACAATAAGGTTTTATCTCCTCCGAGGAGAGCGGGGGGAAATATCCAAATGGATCTCCGGAAGAAAGTTATTATACGCAGGGCGGCTCAAACGATATTTTGCCCCCTTCAGAGAGATTGTCTCCTCTTTTTCTTCTGCCAGGAGCATTGAGTCCAGGAGATCGTAAAGTTGCGAGGCGGCACTTTTATGGTACACTTTCAGCAATCGTCCTAGCCGGAACAAAGCAGGCCATTGTTCCACGGATTCCTGGAGAGGGTGAAATATATTCGAAAAATCAGAAGAGTAAAAGTTCTTCTACATACACACACGGGCGGAAAATCTTTATACTCCTTAAAATGGAGAATTCCATTGAAAAGTTCGAAGAAGGAATCTTATTCCTATATGTGGAGAAAAAAAGGGAATATCTTCCGCCTTCTTTACGATTTTCTTTTCTTAAATCATGAGGATATTATTTTTGTCGAAGAAAGGTTTATGCATTCCCCCATAAGGTTATAAAATCTGCCTCCCCGTTCTAAAGTCATAGATTATCTACCGTGTGATCCATTTAAGGACAAACTCGAAATTTTGATGAATCTCCACATTTTATATCTATGATTTCGAAAAAAAAAAGAACATTTTTAGGAAATGTCTGCCTGTAACAAAAATAACTTAAAATTGTTTTGAGCCAAATAGATGAAATTGGGCTTACAATCTTTACACCAAATTTGTAGATTTCTTTTTTGACTTTGAACGAAGTGCGTCGGGAGGAAGATTGTCTGTCTGGACGTTCGAATAAAAGTTTGAATAACTACAAAACGAAGACAGTGATCATTATAATCCGAGTTAATTAAGTATTAAATTCGTTTTTAGAACAGATGATTTTAATTCAACATTATTTTAGATTTCTTTAAAAATTTTAATGTTCTTTCTCCATTTATATAATATAAAAAGTTCGTTGAAGAATTGAATGATTGTTAGAATATTTCAATTTTCTTCTCTTTAACAACAATCGTCATTTGCAAGTAAATAGAGATCAAAGAAGATCCCTACTATTTCTTACCATTCAGAAAATTAATTAATTCGCATCTACTATTTCTATACTAAATGGCAGAAAGTTGAGAACTCGTTCATAAATGTCTATTGTTTGATGAATAAGTCCACATAAAATTTCTTCCACAAAGCCTATTTTTCAATTCCTACTATTAGTTCACACTCCCCCTATATACATATTTATATATCTTGTTCGATATTTCAATCGTTATTAAATATCGATCTAATAATTGATATCACCCACGAGGTGGCGCTTCTGTAATCCTCTCCGAGGAAGAATATTTGTGTAGTTCTCTCAGTGTATTTTGTTTAGTCTTGATTAAACGTTGTGTCTGGTGAACTATGTGGCTCCATTTATTATAAAACTTCGAAAGTCTAACGCAGAAATATTTTAATCGTTAATAAAAAATACTTTTTATGTATCCACTCATATTCAAATAAATACTTTTAAACTTGTAGTGGATGACACTTCATGTTAATACAGTTTTTTCAAATATCAATTCATTGATAAATTTTTAATACTTTAAATAGAATTTTAGCAGTATAGCAGTTTTTAGCAGTTAAATATAATTTTAGCAGTTTGTTTCTGAAATCAGAAACCAATAGCTCAATCGGTAAAATGCAAATAATTCAGTATTTTTCAAGTAAAAGGTGAACAAGGCGAGCTCAATTCTACCGAAAATTAACTTTTTCGATCAATTTTTGCTTTAAGAGTACATTTTATCTAAATGATTTTCCAGAGTAGTTAGCAGTTATGGCTTAGTCTATAGAATGATGGAATTTTGCACAAAAAAAGAAATCCAATAAATTTTGTTTAGATTCGATTCCGATTTCTCTCCTCAAAATTTTTGTCACCAATTGTTGACCATTTCTCCTACCGAATCTTAAGATTGAGCTGCTTGTCGTGAAGGAAACACCAGAAAAAAAATGGAATATTCCGAGAATTAGAAAATTCGCTTTCTATTTTGCCACTTAATATTGCGATCTGTCTTATGTATTTACATATTTATATTAATTGTAATTATTTAATAAAAAACAAATAAAATAAAATTTATCTTTGATAACATAAGCAAGACTTAATTTTTTTAAATAATATAATTATTAAGTTAACATAGATTAAGGAAGTAAAATAAGGACTTCTTTTAGATGACTTCATTAAAAACTGCAATCAAATTAATGAGTTAGATGTTAAAAAATATAACAAATTTCCTCCTTCAAACACGATTTATTTTTGAATCGTCGTGCTCGCAAATAGATGATGCAATTTAAATATGCTTTTTTTTAATTCGAAATTTTTATTTGAAATATAGTTGTAAATTAATTTCAAAACTGCAGGTATTTGCGATGCTTAATTCGTATGTGAAAACTAAAAAATGTTTATTCCAAATATTATTTAATCCCAGTAAAAATTGCGCTCCTGCAACCAAATAAATGAATTTTCATCCCATTAATTAACTGTTATTTCCGTAATATTTTCGTAATTTAAAATTTCCTTATTATGGCATTAAGAGAAAAATATTTTAATATTGAACATTTACTTAGAGTAAGAAATAATTACAATACTATTTAGCTCCCTGTAAAAAATCAAACATGTAATATTCTTAATTATAATGAAATAATCTTCCGAAACTTGATAAATCTTTTAACCGATTAACAATCATTTTAGCTCAAAAGTTAAACTCATTTCTTTTAATAAACACCGATAATTTTAATAAGATTTAAAATGTTTTTACCATATATACGCATCTTACCGAAAAGCTTTTTTTTCTTTTAATTTGTTAAACAATTAATCTCATCCATCATAAAAATTTAAATGTTTATTAATTTCTTAATCCGGGATGAATTAAAAAGGTCAAAAAGTGAATTGATTATAAAAATAATTCTTGATCACTTTTATTGATTGTAATATTTAATTTATAATAAAAGTAAGCTTTTATATTCAATTAAACACAAAAATATTTGTATTTTGAAAAGTCACTCATATTAGGAATAAATCTTAATAGTGTACATTTTTTTTTGAAATTCCTTATAATGAAACAGTGAACAAAATCTTATTTTATTATTAACAAGCTGCAATTTACTTTATATACGGTCCCCTGTAGGTTGGCTCTTTTTTTTCCCTGAAAGTTTTCAGTAATTATATTTAAACCTATATGAAGGAAAATTTCAAATTTTGAAACGAAATTTTATGTACCTACATAAAGAGGTTTGCAGAATCGAATTATTAAAAAGTTGCGACTTCCTTAATGGAAAAATTTCGAAATTTTAGTTAATTAACTGTTTAATTAATTCTGTTAATCAGTACATCTATTTCATCAAATCTGTCCCTTGAAGCCCTTTCATCAACACCAATATTGTGAAGATTTGATAATGCCTAATAGTGTTTCAGAGATGTTGGTTGTTCAAGTTGTATAATTTTACAAGTTATAGATACTGAGCAAGTTGTACATTGATTAATACCAATTTTAAGTTGTTCTAGCATAGTGGCAGCGCCTCTTCTCCGAGAGCTGGTCGTCCCGGGTTCGAGTCCAGGTTCGGGCATCTTTGTTCTTCTGTGTTCTATCTGTAAGGTGTGGGAATGTGCCCCACCCCACCCTGTAAAAAGAGTCTGTGCAAGCGAATATAATGAGTGTCTGGCTTAGTCGTGCTCTTGGCCCTAATTGGCGCAACTTCAAAACAAGAGACACTCCTCGATAGAGGGACGATGCCTCGGTGTAGCTTGCCCTTAGCAAATGAAGCTACTAACAACAGATATACCTTTTTCAATATGTATCTCATTGGCTGCAATAAACAATAGATCTTAAATCTTATTCTCATAATCTTTTAGAAGACAAAATTGAATATAAAGCTTAAAGTAAGCATTTGGTCTTGAGGTCTTATTGACGGATAACCTTTAACAGAAGTGATCCAATGAAATTCTTGTAAAAAGGAAGAAACTCATTGGACAAAAGTTTTTGATTTGACCCAACAATAAAAACGAAATCGTTTGGTCTTCCAGCAAAAGCTTATGACTTTATCTGTCCATAAGATTTTAAACTCCTGTATTGAAAAAGAAAGAGTAGAAGTTATTATATTCGGCGCGACTCTTACAATATTACTGCCTCTTCAAGAATATTGCGCTTTTCTTCTGCTCTCTGCGAGAGGCATTGACTCCGAGAGATCGTAAAGTTGTGAGGCAGCACTTTTACGATACACTTTCCGGAACAAGCCATTGTTCCGTAAATTCCTGCAGAAGGGAAAATATATCGAAAAATCGGAAAGAGAAAACTTCTCCTTTATATACACTGAAGAGAAACCGTTCTTTCCCTTAAAGTGGAGAATTTCATTGAAAAAGAGTTGAGTTGGAGAAGGAATTTTATTCCAATTCCATATAACTGTGTGGGGAAATAAAGAAAGAAATATCTTGGCGCCCTTTTTATGATTATTCTTTCTTTAAATCACGAGGACATTCATTCTATTTTTATTTTCTGTCTCCAAAAGGTTTATGTAAGGTTATAACAAACTTTTTTTTCCCTGTCTGTTGTGCAAACCACGTGAGCGTACTGAAGATGTGACTGATTTCTTTGTTGCTATTTACAGACGATAAGAAAAAGATTTATTTTGATTCTCTCGCAAGAATCGCGGAAGAATACAAATGGAATTTCTCCGCGGAAAGTAGCTTTTAGAGTTGGGGTAAACAAATTGGTAGCTCCGTTCGGAATCCCGAAGCAGTCGCGAAATTGCGAAAGTGCTCAAGAAAATTGATATGCTCGCGCGAGCTTGCGGAGCAGTTATCTGCCCATCTTACGAGGAAAATAAATATCCATTGGGGTAGGTTAAATGCCCTTGTTTTGCTAAGTCCAGAAACTTCAATAATGTCAGTTTGCGATATTTATTTAGTCGATTTAAAGTCGAACAGAGTTGTTTCGAATAAATAATTCCGTCAACATATATACGTCTTACCGGTGAATAATAATTGCTTCTTGATAATGCGTTCTTTTAACAAATGTATATGGAATGTCTGAATTTTGGCTTAATAAATTTATTTGAAAAATTAAAATCAACTACTCCTTTTTAAGGAAATAAAATTCAACACTATCACGATAGTCAAAAAAGGATTTAGGGCTTGACTACATCAAAAAGCCAACAGGAGTGGTCTCCGTGAAATATTATCACATTCTCTCGAATAAATATGTTATGCCATTGAATGCTTGCATCATAACGACTTACAATAATTACTAGATGTTAATTCAGAGATTCAGCATTTTAATTCATTCTGTCACGTCATTCTTATGGATTAATAGAATAAGAATTGATCAAATGTGGGCTTTAATTTCCAATTTTCTCAACTGATTGAAACTCAAACTTCTCTAAATTTCTTACAATCACAAAATCCCATGCCTAATTTGATATGCCTAAGTCATTGAGTTTCTGAATTACTGCGTTAACATATTTCTGAAAGTCTTCATCAACAGCCAGTCAATCATTTATTGGCTTTGTCTAAAACTTTGACAAGTGTCTGCAATACAAATGCTAAAAATGAGCACCGACCGAATCGGAATATCTATCTTTTTTCGGTCTCTAATCTGGGAGTCCCGGGTTCGATTCCTGTTTGGGGCATGGTAGTTCAATATACTGTGAGGTTTGTGAATGTGCCCCTCAATAAAAACTCGTACTCTTGGCTTAGTTGGAGCTACTCCAAAAACAAGAGACGCTCATATGGCTTAAAATCTCTGACGGCCGTCAGAGCGCTTGTCCATGGCAAATGCCAACAGCAATCGTGTTAATTCACATTAGTACAGATGATTAGATGGACTTCTCAGAGACAGATTTCACTAAATAATGATAAACTGTCCGGATCGTACACTGACATTCCTCCTCCGAACTCAAAAGGCTTTTGAGTTATCGTTGTTCAAGACAGACAGACATTTTCCATCAATGCTTTTTTAGAACTGAGAGAGAGGTCTAAAGAATGGGGATTCGTCAACATCTCGAGTTTGGAATTTTCGACGATTAGAGTATTTTTTCTATACGTCGCATGCGAGAAAGTAATATAAAATATAAATAATCAACGAACAAGAGTTGCTGAACCAAATATTAACAAAGAGAATTCAGTTTGTTATTTTCTTTGTGCTATCTACTGTTAGTAAAAGTAAGAGAGAATGCTTTATCTATGCGCTTATGGTAACACCTGATGGAGATTGGCCTTAGAATTACGGAATTTGGCACAAAAAGAGAATATGCATTTGGAAATGATTATTTTTTTCCCAGGTTTTAACTAGAATTTTAATTAATTACAAATGTTGGCGTTTTTCAACCATAACTCCTAAAAATATAAAAATTCAAAAGTAATTTTTACAAACTGACATTTTAATGAATTGAAAATTTTGGATAGTTCTAATTTGCTTCAAAATTTTTATATGATTTTTTAATTATATCTTACTTTATTGTGCTGAAATTCAAATCGGTTTTTTATTGTTTTAGGTAATCGTAATTGAGTCGTGATTTTCTTCCAATATTAAATGCTATATAAAAAAAGGAATCCCCATTTTTTTTATATGAATAGGCATACAAAATTAAACTACTGCAAAAGATAATGTGAGAGTAAAAAAATAAATGGTCCGTATAGTTTTTACGTTCTTTACATTTTGCATACATTTAAAATTCTTGTAGAATTTGAGTTCTTTAAGAAGATTCATGTTAACTATAATCAAGGAAAATGTAAAGCTATTTAAATAGCATGGTTTTAATTTCTAACAATTTGACACTTACAAATATGTTGCATTGAGCGACAAATTATGCATAAAAGTTTTACTGAAATTAAGGAAACTCGGTACCAAAAAAAATTTTTTCCACAATTTTTAATAAAATTATTAACTTTTGTGATAGATAAATGTCAATTGTGTATAAAACGAAATTTCTAAAATATTTTTCAAATTCAAAAGTTACAAATTTAATTTTTTTTAATTTTTTTTTTTTTAAATTAAGCATTTTTGAAAAAGGCTTCTTTTTCTGCAATTTTCAAAATATTTTCCTCAAATTTTTTGAGGGGGACCTCACAATGTATGTAACAAAAATAGGGATCCGTTTTTTGATATCTATATTAGTTTGTGAGAAAAAAATGTTTTACAAAATTTTGTGAAATTCTTTGGAAAATATCCGAGTTTTTCACTTTGAATATTTTTAGAAAAAAATCTAATCAAAATTTTAACAAATCGATCCCTAATTCTATTAAGTATACATTTAAGAGTGAGCAGAAAAAAAATCATGCAATTACAATAAAATGTGATTGACTTTTAGCATTTTGTAGCAGACAAAATTTTGAAAAAAGGCAAACTGAGAAAAACAGCTTTAAAGTTTACTACACAATAAAATTATAATAAAAACAGCTCGCATGAAGTTAGATTTTTTTCAGAACAATTATATGGCATTTGTAAGTGTTAAGATACCAATTTTATTAATATACATTATTATTATATTTATTAATGACCATTATCAAATATAGGAGCTAATGGAAAAATTAAGGAAAAAAATATAAAATGATCACTTGTTTTAATTCAATAAATTTTTTAGTAAAAATATTTATAAAATGATCTGCAATTCTGTTTATCATATAAGCAATACTATACAGTAATAATTCAAGGCCATTTAATTAAAATTTAAATGAATTCAGCCATTTTGAAGTAGGTAAATTTTCTAGACAATGCATGCCATAAAAAAATATGTACAAAAAGTTTCACTATGAAACAGTTTATATAAATACGTAATATTTTAAATAATATATTATCATTCAAACTCTATAAAAGTTTTGTGTTAATCTGAGACATAAAGATGAAATAATCAAAGCATAATTAACATAAGCAGTAACGACATATTTGAAAATGACCCCCAAAAAATGTACAAAAAACTTATATAGCAAGTTAATATGGTGCATTATTATTCACAGCAAGGGAATGGGATTTCCTTTTAATGCGAGTCATTTTTGAAACTAATTAAAAAGCAGGTAAGCAATAAATAAATAAATTCAGTAGTCTTGAAAAAGACAGTTTTGCTTTCAAAGTGATTATAATACAACCAAAGGTAAATTCAATCAAAAACCTCAATGAAAGCAGTAAAACTATAAATGAACAAGGATTTACTGTTAGTGTTTCAAACTTTGCCTCTTTTTATTTCATGGAAAAAAAAGAGAGGCTTGGCTTGGCTACTCGCACATGAAATATGTCTGATGTAAACACAGGAAATGGGTATGTCAGCCGATATCGCATTAGATAAAATAGTTCCAATTCTCATTAAATACTTGTCCGATTGTTTTAAAATTTTCAGAAAAACAAGTCAAAGGTTCAAGGATCATTATTCACTAAAAATCAGAAAATCGACATTTTCGTCGATTTTCCGAAATTTTGAGGTACCGAGTCCCCTTAAACATAATAATCTGGGGAATCCGACTACTCACCAAGGACGGGTAATATTTTAAAACGAATGTTGCACCGGCCAATTTTTGATAATATGCTGCCATATATCTAAAAAATAATTTTCTATCGTTCATGCTATTCTGTTATTTGTATTTATTATTTTCTGAGTGATCTTTTATACGCTAAATAAGTTAATCAATGCTACTAACAGATGGCCCTGCATGTGTTCTTTTGACTATATATTTTGAGAGTGAGTGGCGAGCACTTGTTTTTCTCAACATTTGTCCCTTAAATTAATGCTATCGCACTCAGCTCGATCATTTAGGTGGCATTGTTAAATAGGAAATGCTACGCGTTATCCTAAATTTTATATTATTTTATTACATGTTTTATGTGTTTGATGCCGAATTGCAAAAATGCTCAAGCAAATAACGCTGGATAAAATCCATACACCCAGCTACACTTCTCATATTTTCAAATTAAAATAAGAGTTCAAAATTTTATTTTTGTAGTATTTTGTGAATTAAATAGCATTCAGAGTGATTTACTTGACTTACATAAGCAACTGTTCATTTATACCTATAAGAATTTCCTTCCCAAGAGACAACAATGTTGTTTCTTATGGCACTTGTGATGGGCTAGCTCACAGAGGTCCTCAGCGATTTAAGCCTAATTAGCGTCTCTTGTTTTTTAGTAGCGCCTACTAGACCCAAGAGTACAATTTTTGCTATTCACTCATTACATTCGCTTGCATAACCCCTTTTTACTGAGTGGGGGGGGACATTCACATATTTTACAGAGAGAACACAGTAGAACAATCATACCCGAAACTCGAACTCGGGTCGCCCACATCACGGGAAGACGCGCTATCCCTATGTCAAGACATCGGCAGAGACAACACTAACAAACTTCAAAGAATAGAATCACGTCCATTAAAAGTCTTACGAAATAAAATGATAACCAATATTGACAACAGCACTCCTTAACTCATTTTCAAATATACTGACACAGTACCAAGCAATTTGAATAAAACGACACAAAGCAAATGGGAATTTTTGAGGATTTCTTCTCAGCTTATAGAATCCTAAATTTGATTCAAGTTTAGAATACAGCTTTAAATGTCATTATCACATACAACGAATATGATTTTGTAAAGAAGTTTTTGCCTTTTTTGGTTACTCTATTCGTATTCAAGAGAGTGTACAGGACAGCAGACGGTCTGTCTTTTTTGGTTCAAAATTTTATATGTAATCACAAATCAACTAACTGAACAAAATTCTAAACTTTATTTACACAGTTTTTTCAAGATTCTTACTTTTATTTTTCTTATATAAATGTTTCGAGAAATGCATACAGATTTTGTCATAAATGGATTTTCAACAAAGAGACATTTTTCACACAGAGAATGTACGGCAAACTTCAACACTTTTTTTTATATCTGTTCATGTCTGCAAATATTCCGATAGACATCTTTCGTAAATTGGAATTTTCCGATTCGAGAAAGTTTGAAAGATATAGAATCATAGAAAAATATAGGTTTTATTTTTAGACTATCACAATCCTTTTTCTATCTACATTTAAAGATTTCGAGAAAATAAAATGGGAAAAGTTTACCTTTCTATCAAATATATATATAAGAACAGCAGACTCAACAAATCGGTAATTTAGCGTTAAAATGCGTCCAAGCAGTGAACCTCGATAAAAGTTTGACTTTCAGTTCAAGAAATTCTCCGCAGTTATGTAATTGAAGCTTATCGACAGAGAAAAATTTCTATACTCTATCGAGAGAACTATTGATTTCGATTCAGTGAGAAAAAGCAGAAGCGGATGGTTGGAGGGAAAGAAAGAAAAAGTTGGTGAAAAAGTTTTTGGATTGCTTCGGATATCTAACAAGTGCACAGAGAACCGGAAATTCGAAGAGGCGATGACTTGAACCACTTTGGCGAGTAGTTAATAAATTTGCAGGTGTAGTTTTGATCTCATTTCCATAGTGAGCATGTAATTTACATGATAATGGTCAGCGGAGTGCGCAGTAAAACACAAAATGCGGGGGGAAGGTTAAATATGGAGATCATTTGAAAAGGGAATGCATAGGTGCAGATAAGAATTCGATTTTTTCACTTCTTTTTAAACATTTTTGGTGCTGAAAATGAATGCATGAGAATTTCGCTGGCCTGCGGGAGAATTCTTTTTTTAAAAAAAAAAAATTCGTACTCTATCTACAAAGTAGTAATTTTTGTTCAAAAAATAAAATAGACGT
This sequence comes from Argiope argentata, assembly GCA_026289955.1. Taxonomy (NCBI): domain Eukaryota; kingdom Metazoa; phylum Arthropoda; class Arachnida; order Araneae; family Araneidae; genus Argiope; species Argiope argentata. Next base: position 852,204 of record JAOUZG010039500.1, read on the forward strand.
TGCAATTTGTTTAAATATTAAAAATAAACAATATTTTGTTGAATATGAATTACTCTAAAAGGAAGAGCTGCAATTGCCAAATAATTAGATTTCGAAATATTCATGAAACTCTACTTTCAAAATATCTATTACTTCAAAAAAGATGTTATGTCTTTCGTTCTGTCTGTCCAAAACACACTAAATCAAAAACAACTTGAATTAGAATGGCTGAAATTTAGTATATGACCTTTATATCAAATATGTATATTTCTATCAAAAAGGAATTAAAATCCATTCACAAAAAGATTATCAGTTTGAGTGCAAGTGAACACAACAACTAAAAAACGTGAAAAGCTAGATGATACATAATTTTGCCATAATAAATTACAGATCTGTATCAATCAGATATTAAAACATATACGTCAGGAAAATGAAGGTCATATTCACTTAAAATGATAGTTTAAAAAGAAAACTAATTAAGTAAATAGAGTTCGATATGTGATCGTATTTTTAAAATTTTGATTCTTCATCAGGTTTTTGCTTAGATTAGTAGACAAGAAGGTTATCAAAACGCGCATTAATTTTACTTTGCTATAATACGAAGAACAAAATGACGAAATATATATCAAACTTTGAGCGAAATCCATACATAGGAAGTTTTTCTAATACAAAAAAGTAAAGAATGAAACTAGAAAATATACAACTGCTAGATGGAGATTGATACTTCTTTAGAATTTAGGTTGTTAAATGTATATCCAGTTTTGATTGCAATCTTTCAATTGTTGATTGTCTAATGGACTATTCCATTACATGCATGTAAACACATTAATTTAAAAACGTAGTTTATTGTAGCTTATTTGCCAAATAGCCAAAAATAATTTTCAAACCAATCACGAACAGCTGTGGCTCAGTGGCATGGCGCGTTGTCATCCATAGAAGTGTAATTGCTGTTTGGGTGTATGAAGTCCAAGAATGGTTAGATAGTCTTAAGTAGTCACAAAAAACTATTTCCAGTAAGTGATGGATTAAGTTGGATCAAAGGACCCATTCATTTCCATGTAGAAACCATGATGGAGCCACTACCAATTTGCACAATGCCTTACTGACAAATTGGGTCTTTGGCTTTGTGAGATCTCGGCCAACCTCGAACCCTACAATATCAGCTTTTACCAAATGAAATTGTAATTCATCGGTCCAAATCATGGTTCTGCTATCTTTCAGGGTGCAGTCGATATGGTTACAAACTCAGGAAAATGTCGCGCTCTTATCAAAAACACTCGAGACGGTTTTCTGCTGCCAGAATCCGTTAAAGTCAAATTTTGCAATGCTATCCAAGAGGGCACATCCGTTATATGTTTTAAGTTGATCTCTGATGTTATTTCATGCAGCGTTATCTGTCTGTTGATATTGAAATTTCTCCGCACACATCGCTGTTCTCCGTCATTAAGTGCAGGTGGTCAGCTTTTGCGTTGCCTATGGATGGAGGTTATGAAAGAAAAGAAGTATTATCGGTATTCTTCTGATATTTTGGATGCCGAAATGTTGAATTTCCTAAAGATTTCCTGAAATTCAATGTTCCACGAATCTAGCTCTAACTTCCATTACGTTTTCAAAGTTTGTTAATTGCTGTTGTGCGGCCATAATCCTGTCGAAAAACTTTTTACAGGAAACAACTGAATACAAAAAAGAAAAATACCTGCCAGTGCACTGCCGTTTTATACATTTTGTGCGCAACACTATTGCTATCTGTGTAGCTGCACATTCCTACAGAACTTTTGTCACCTCAATGCATATGCTACGTTTAATGTGGCCAAACAGTTTTCATGAATAAATATTGGTCATTGTGATACATAGATTAATCGCTTTCACTGAATAATTGTTTACATAAATCGATTGGTCCCATTAACAACGTATATAGTTTCACATTTTTAAAGTACCAACTACATCGATGAATCGCTTTTACCGATAATTATTTACATAAATCAGTTAGATGCATTTATAATACAGACAATTTTACACTTTTAAAGGATCATCAATTAAAATAAATGTGATTTAATTTCATTCTAAATAACACTATTCCCTCTGACCTAATAATCGCAAAAAGACATTAACGAATAAATATTAATTAATATATGTATTAAGTCTTCATCGAGATACCTCAAGGAGTCCTTTATTCCAATTAGAGAACCTATTCCCCTTTGTACACAAATATTAGTTGTAATAAGATTGAAAATCAATAGTTTTTGCTTTCTTTTTCATCTTATTCAATTCTTACAATTAGTTCACACTTACTCTATATATTTATATATCTTGTTCAAATTTTCAATCGTTAATAAAATACTTTTTATTCATCCACTCAAGTTGAAACACAATTTTTAAAACTTGTATTGGATGACACTTGATGTTAATAAGGCTTTTTCATATATTAATACACCAATTAAATTAATTTCTAATACTTTAAATAGAGTTTTAGCTGTTTGAAATGAAAAGTGAACTCAGCAGATAGTAGCTCAATCGGTGAAATGCAAGAGTTTCAGTGTTTTACACGTGAAAGGGAAGAAGACGAATTCAATTCTTGCCAAAACCAATATTTTTTTGACACAGTTTTGAAAATTTTTACTTTAAGTTTTATCCTAAATGATTATGGAGAGTGAGTTAGCAGTTGTAGATTAGTGGTTAGAATGAAGAATTTTTTTTTTCAAAAAATAAAATTGAAGTTTTAAACTTTTGGTTCACATTCAATTTAACTCCTTAAAATCTTTGTCATCAATTGTTGATCACTTCTCTTACCTAACGTGTAGACTGAACTGAGTCAAGAGAAGGAAAATGGAAAATTTCAAGGAAATTCGATTTCTATTTTGCCACTCAATATTAAGATTCTGTCATATACATATTTACATTAACTGTAATTATTGAATAAAAAGTAACTCAAATGAAATTTTTTGTTAACCAAAGTAGGAGTAGACTTAAAACTTTTTTTAATATTACTTGTTTTCATCTGCAAGTACAACAAAAGACATTTTTGTATTAATCATTTCACAATGACAAATTAATTAAGAGGGCAAACGAACTAACTAATATGGATATGAACTAATTTCTTAATTGCTAAAAGATTCAGAAACTGGCCCCACAGATAACTCATTTCCTCACATTCATAACATTAAATGGTGAATCAAACATTGAAAAGTATTTTTAAAATAATAGAATATGGCCGAAGAATAAGCCATCCTCTTAAAAATTTTCTCCACAGGGAAATACGCTGCCATTCGGATAGCAAACATTTCAAAAAGACGGCACGGGGAACAGTTCCCGTGAAAGTGGAAATAGTAAATAAAATTCTGCTCTTTCCTTTCCGGAAAGGGGCACTAAAAGGAATGACAAACTTACTTTCAGACACTTTTATCCCAGAAACGTATTTTAAAATACAAGATTACTCAATTTAGAACAAAAGAAAGCCCACTCCGAAGCAGGAAAAAATGTCTAATGGAAAAAGATCGCGAAAGATCTAAAGTAAAATAACGGAAGAGAGGTGGAAATTGTCTCGAGTATAAGGGTGCCAGGATGAAAAGAGATAATATAAGAATGCCTCTTACTAGATCGACAAATTTATTCGCGGCACAATGAAATAGGAATAAACTGAAATAGCAGTATTGGTGAGGTGAGATATAGTTTTGCAAGATTAACGCATTCAATGTGCCAGCCATTTGTATTTTCTTAATAACGATAAGTGATCTCTCCATTTCCTACATGTCTACTCCATCACCATTATTTTATTACCGACTTGACTCAGCACCTATTTGGGCAACATTCATTCATGTTACTTTTTTTTATCATGTACGAACATGAGGTTTTTGGCGTCAACAAACATCCCTAGGCGAAAAATAAAAATTTTATTATCTGCACGAGCATCTCATTCACTTTTAATAGCGCATTGACCCTGCATTAAGAAAAGCTCTGATTTAAAAAAAAGTGTTAATGACTACCACAAATAAAACCTAGAAAAATGTCATTTTGAGCACGTGATTATATGAAATGAAATAAATAGGAAATGTGATATTTTTTTAAACAATCAATGCGAGACCAAAGTTGTTTGAATCGTTTGCAATACTAAAGTGACTCATTCAATGAAACAATCAAAATGGATAAAAATATAAATTAACTTGCACGATCAGGTGGTGCTTGGTCGTTAAAGAAATTATATTCTGACATGATTCATTAAAATATGCATAGCCGATTTGGTGTTATATAGCGCATAGCAAAAAACACGCATAGCAAAAATACTTCCTAAGTAATATTATTGCCATGCCATTACTATATTTACATATTATGTCTGGAGTTAAAGATTCATAGTCATTTGTCATGAAGAGAAGTCACATTCAGAATATGATGTGTTTAATGATTTGTAAATCGGAATTTTGACAAAAAAAAACTTTATAAATTCTAAGCATTAGTCACTATTAATTTATCGAATACAATTCATACAAAAAGAAAGTATTATAATCGTCAAAAATTTCGAAATTGACATTTTGGCGATTTAGAGTTTAGAATTCCTCCGAGTACATACAAATGCAAAAAGTTTGAAAAAGGAATTTTTGGATTTCTGTTCATTTTTGAACAAGATAACTTAAAAACATTGAAAACGATTTTTTAAATGAAATTTAGGATGTGATCTTTACACCAAATTTGCAGATTTCTATCCAACATTCAACTAACTCCTGACTATTTCTATCCAACATTCAACTAACAGAAAATGGGATTTTCTTTTCATTTAACACTTTATAAATCAATATAATTTAAATTAATTAATAAAGATAATGAATCAACTATATAACACCTAATATTTCGTATTTCTCATAGAACATTATTTGATTGAAATACATAAAAAAAGGCCTTATTTCCAATTCAAAAATGTATGCTTAATTCCTACTGATCAGATATTGACGATCGAGTCACGATCCAAGTGAAAACAACTATTGTTGTGAAAACATTATTACAAGACAGAAATTTAATATAACTAAATTAAACCTTTTATTAAAATGAAACTGTAAAATGCTTTAATCGGGAAAGATTACAGTGAAGAATATTCACAATTATTTCTTGAAATCTTGGATTTTGTAAAATCATCTTTATACTTATAATAAAGCACAATGTGTGTGTGTGTGTGTTGGCGCTCTACAGGCTAGGCTGTTAGACCTACAGCTAGCAAATTTGGTATATGTATACCTTGGATGCCATTAATGTGCACCTCGGAGCCCTTTTTTGAATTTTCATTTAAAATTTAAATTAATTAAAAAATAAGCGAAATTTTGAAAGTTTTTTCGCTATAACTTCCGAAAATATTACAGCACAAAATTGATTTTTGCATCAAGTGAAAGCTCAAAAAATTATCTTTTTCAATGATACTGATGTTTTGACTTATAATTTAAAATTCTGATTTTAATGAATTTTTAAACATTTAATTTAATTGTATTTTTTAACAATTTATTTCGCAAAAAATAAAAATAAAATTTGATCTTCAAAAAAATTAGCTTTCAATTATATGTTGCCATCACATTTTCAGAAGTTCTGATTAAAAAAGATAATTACAACAAAAAATAAAACAGAAAAATATAATTTTCATCACGTGATTATATGAAATGAAATAAATATGAAATGTGATATTTTTTAAACAACAAATGCAAGAGAAAATTTTCTTGATTGTTTGCAATATCAAATTTGGTAATTCAATTAAAGAATTAAAATACAAAATAAAAATATAATTAAAAGTGCGACAGTTAAAACCGAAAAAGAATGTTTAGAAAAGCACCAAACGATAATCTTCTTAGAGCGAGATTAATTATTTAAAAGCAAGAAAACTTAAACGAACTTGAGAATGACGTCATTTAAAAAAAACGACGAACAAAAAGCAATTGATAATAAGTAGATGTAAAATATTTTTGCATTCGTGTTTTGTTTGTTTTTAATTTTTAAAACAATAAGACATGTTTTGAATTCAATTTCTGTAGTGAAGATAAAACTTCAATGTCAAACTAATCTGCTTTCAGTTCTTAGTTTTATTTAAAGACAAGCTAGGGTGAAATAAAGAGGTCTTTATATTAATTGAAGTTTCATCATTTCCACTTTAATGTAAAACTAAATTTTACGTGCACTGATAGAAAATCGGAGAGAGATGCGGAGTTCAAACATCAGGACTCCTTAACGCCTACATAATAGTGCAATTGAATTATATGACTATCGAAAGTTGAAGCTTAAAAATATTTTGCTGAAAAACTTATTATGAGACTAAGTTATATAAAAAATTGATTCAACCTTTAGTAGGCATTAATACTGGCGAAATGACTGATCGCCAAAGGCGGCTAGTAATCAATATATTAAAGAATAAAATTTTTTTAAATGTTGAAATCTAATTTGAAAAACCTTTTTGTAATTAATTCATCATTTATAACAACAAAACGAAACTCGCACTTATAAATTCATATTTAATGTTTAATTTATACTTTATAATTGTTTTTTCATATATCAATAAAAACCATTTTGCATGTAACGGAAAAAAATTAATAAAAGTTAATTATCATCAAACAGTATCAAAAATAAGAGTAAAAAATAATCCTGTAAACATATTTCCTCAATGATTAAAAAAAGAAAATTTTATACGCAAGATTTGCATTTCTCTTCTTTTAAGAAACTTAATGGGAATTTGAAGAGTTCAAGAAGCTTATAGTGTCAGCTATACCACTAATTGAGGCTTTGTGTTTTTAAATTTATTTAAGTAAGGAAACATTAATCAAAAGTTTTTGTCGGGAACCCCCCCCCCTTTTTTTTTTGCTTTTTGTTTTCTAAAAGTTTTGAAACTTTTTTTGGTAATCTGTCCTTAATGACTTCAAATTTATAATCGCACAGCATTTATGAAATTAAAAAAAGAAATAATAATATGGAAAGCTTTATTTTTTTAATACATTTCTTTTTACAGCAAAATAAAAATGGGCTAGAGATTTCAGTTTTTGATTAGAAAATAGTTAAATTTTGTTGACTTCTAAAGATTAGTTTAAGAAATTTAAAACTATTGAAATAAAGAATTCCCTTTCAAAAACCAGAATCCTTGAAATCAAAAGGTTGGGCCAATACTTGCTGTTTAGGTCCAGTAAAAATATTATGCGTAAATATATGTCTTCGGAAATAAATCCGAAGTTATTTGCATTAAAAAATATACAAATAAAGCTTCTTGCAATCAATATATGTTGCAAATTTCCATTTTTACCTTTCTTTCCGACTCTTTGCCATCTCTTTTATATTACTTTATTAATATTTAATTTCATCTTCTTAGAAAGTAATTCATATAAAATACATTAAAAATAAATTTCACTTAACGAGCATCTCGCAGAACGACTGAATTGCACGAAAAATAAAACAAAATGTAAAAAAATGCCTCGTGTAACGAGCGATGTTTCGCAGAAAAAAAGGCGAGGAAACACCGTAATTTTACAAGCTGGATTGGCTTGTATAAGTTTATACCAAGTACTTGTTTGAAGAGAACCTTCATATTTATTTGAAAAAAAATAGTCACGATAACGTCACTGAAAGCTATTCCAGTTGGTTTGTTCAGTTATACTAACGTCCCGTTTTAAAACTATTTTACTTAGCTACTTTTTATTACCTAATTACAAATTAATATAAATAATTTATCAAAAAATTGATTTTCTAGAGAGTTGAACTCGCATTCTTCACCTTCACGTGTAAAATACTAAAAATCTTGCAGTTTACAAACTGAGCAACTGTCTGTTGATTTTAATTTTTTTTACAAACTGCTATTTAAAATATTAAAAAGTTAATTAAATTTAATGAATTAATAACAGAAAAAACTATTTTCATCAAGTCTCATTCACTACAAGTTTAAAAAACAGTCTTTGAACTTGAGTGGATGAATGAAAAGTATTTTATTAACGATTGAAAATCTAAACAAGATAGATAAATATATATAAGGAGAGTGTAAACTAATAGTGGGAATTGAAAAAGAATGCGAGACTAATTTCCACGAAAATGGCTCGTCCATTCTCCAATAAGTTTGTAATACTTCCATTTCTCATGAATGAAATTTGTAAACGTTTATAAGTGAAATCGTGAAAATCATGATAACTCATTTTTTTTTAGAATTTCAAACATGCGATTTCTGTCCTTTATGAAACAATGAAGCAACCTGAATACGCTTTCGACCGCCGTTTTTCTGGCGAATTGAAATCAAATTTGAAACAAAACAACAATTTTAGTAAAAGAAATTAATTTCATTAATTTGAATGAAATTTCATGAATTCGAATCCTTGCGATATTAATCTATCTCATTTAAGCGCATGCTAAAATACGGACTGATAGACATCTAAATCTTGATTTAATCAAAAACTGATATTAATCTATATCTTTAATGTTATAATTAAGAAAAAAATTATCAAGCTAGATAATTGAGGTTTTTGTTATCCTTTTTTGCATAGAATGCCCGTTCACGCGGCAAGATCCACTCCGTAATAAAACATAATCAGAAATATCAAAACCTCTTGAAGACTACAATAACTCAGACTAAAATTCCACAAGTCAAAATCAATTAAATTATTCACACAAAAGTGCTGAAAAGTCCCTTAGAAGTATAATTCACGAGAAAAATCAAACTACTGGACCCAGACGGACGCTATAGATTTCTAAATCTACAAAAATTTGTTTTCCTATAAATGTCATACAGATGCTCACAATGTAATTTACTTACTGAAAAGGAGAAAATTGATAATATCAATTCCCTGTAAGTTAACCCATAGTCACCATTTGCTGTAGTATTCCCCCCCCCCCCCTTTAGTTATTACTTCACCGAAAATAGAATGCTGTCGAGTAGGAATTGACACCAATTGGGTTCTTTTTGGAGAATCCTGAATATGTCGTCTCTTTCCTTTAACATTTCCCCCCTTCTTTTTCTCTTCCTTCCATCTTGTGCTCATTAACAGGTTAGATAATTTAGTGTTACAGGCACCGGGATCAGGGGTGGCGTTTTGTTATGTTTTCCAATTCACTTGCGATCTGGCAGACAATGAATGGATTTCTGTTCGATATTTGATAGAAATCTACAAATTGGTATTAAAAAAATCGCGTTCTACATTTCAGACATATATCTCAATGTGAAAAAAATTGAAAAAATCATGCTATTTAACAGTAAAACTTAGATACTTATTAAATGGATAGAAATACAATTTAGTTTTTAGTTACAAGGTGGATAATCTATTTCTTTAGCTATCTAAAATAATTTTAAACAAATGATTTGATACATTTCTAAATTAGGAGATTTTTGCTTCTAATTTTTAGAAAAGTGTTCTTCACACGAATGTGATGCGTGAATAGCTAAGATGTGCTCTTTGTCCTAGTTGGCGTTACTTAAACTAAGAGAAACTCACTCGGTTTAAAACCATTGACCTCATCAGCGAACTCGTCCATTGCAAATGTCATTAGAAACAATAATATACAGTATAAACATATCTTGAAAGTGCCTGACCGGAAAGAGGGAGCTTCTGAAATTTTAACTTTGATTTATATATTCCGGGTGGTATAATTTGTACAGAGAAAAAGGGATAAGATACACGCTTACATCACAGTTTAATTGCAAAAGGGACTGAAAATTGTCCCTTCAGTGATTTTATTATTAGATTCTGATAGGAATTTCTTTCCCCATGTGTGTTTAGAAAGGGAAATCTTCAGTTTCTTTGGGGGATTTTTATCCCTGCGCTCGGAGCTTGAGAAATTAAATGGTTTGCAATTTTCTAGGGGTGTATTATATATAATTAAAAAGAAATTGGGTATTATATCGGGGAACAAGAGAATATTTTAGAATGAAGTTAAAATGGGGTTAAGTTAAGATTTTACAAAATTAGGAAGTTAATTATTAAATTAATTAGAAAATTAATATTTAGATGAGATCTAAAAATATCATTATGTACATATAGTAGGAATTTTCCCCCCTTATACCATGGTGAAAGTAAAACCATATTATAACCTAAATGTCATAGCATTTATTTATCAATTAATTCCCATGATTGTAAAGAGCCATTTACAAGAACTTAACAATGCTTTGAATTGATACTTCCCCTCGCCCATCCTAACCTTGTTGCCAAATATAAAGATTAGAAGAAAAAAAGTTATGTTCTGATCTTTATTAAGAGCCCTGATACTTCCTTTGTTTTCTTCGGAGATACAAACTGTTTGAAACATCCATCTCAAACTGATTTACTACAAGTCGTCCGTCTATAGTAATGAATAATTCATTTGAAAAGGCATTCATTGTTTTTTTCTAAAGATTAATACAGTGATTTCATTTTTATTTGTTAAATGAATTAAATGTATGATTTTAATGAGAAAAGAGGAATTCCAATCTCAAGGCTGCACTTAAAACGCAATTTTATAGCAATCAATAAGTCTTATAAGTGAAAAGCTAATAATCTAAGCATATTTGATCCATAAGTCATTTAATTTCAATCATTAAAATATTTTAGTCGCATAAAAATTGAATAGAAAAATTTCTACAGCTAAGAAAAAACAACACAAGAACAATTCATAGCTCAACTTAATAGAATAAAAGAAAAGTTAACAATGAATTGTAAGGAAACTCCTTTATTAAAAATTCAAATGAACTTTAATATTTTTCCTACTTTAAAGTAAATAAAGACCTAATTACAAAACATCTTTTGAAATAATTTTTTTAAAGTTAAAGGAGGCATTTTATCTTAAGAGAACTTCAAAAATTCAAATAATTTTCGAGATTCAAAGGTGCGGCATAATAAAAAGCATCAGAACCAATATCATTTTATAAATAAAGAAAAAAGTTATTTTTCTCAAGGACTTAATTAATTTTAGGACTTAGAGAAAAAAAGTTTTACCATTTCAAGAATAATTTTATAATTCTGCTCATGGTGATGAAAGTGAACTGAGTCAAAGGAATTCTGTCTCAAAATATTTAATAATTCGTAAAATACCTAATTAGTTCTGCTTCAAAAATTATCATCAACTTATAAAGAAACGATTCTCAACGATTTTTTATAAATGATAATTAGCATTCCATATAAATTTTGACTTGACTTCTTCTCATCTCAATAATTTATAAAATTTTAAATAATTTATCGAAATTTATTTTTTTATTTAGATTATAAGATAGAAGATGGAAACAATAAATATCATAGATTCGGAAAATGCTTAGCAGTTTAAACACATGGGCAATTAGATAAATTTCCAAATTACATGATTTATTTTATTAATTGAAATATTAATTACTCAAAAATTCAAGAACGAATACCTTTTCATATTTTCTTACTCGAATTATACAAAGTACTGAAAATGTAAAAAAAAATCTATGTAAAAAATGAATTAATATGAACTTATTACTGTATTATATGAATTTAATTACTATATTTCCCTGATATTTTTCTCTTAAATGGAACGGATGCTACACACATTTTATAGGCAGACGATAGATTAAATTCAAGGCTTTCTGTACTGCTAAACCGATAAGGATTTGACAGCACATAAAACCGTCAATTTAATATGATCCTCACCTAATCAGCCGGAAGATAAAATTGTTTTCAATTTCTAACGCCCTATATTCAGAATTTGTCATTCACTTAAGTTAATAATTTATAGCTCCACGAGGATGGCAGAGGAAAATCACATCTTATCAAATATTCCCGACATGGAGACCTCAGACAAAGGGAAGAAAATTTTCAGTTAAGGTGTTTGATCCCCCCTCTCCCTGATAAGCACAAGAAATGGTGTAGGATTGGCCACCTCTACTGGTTACGGAACGTGCTTCACACAGAGGGATCGGTGATGGCTCTTATGACTTAATCGTAGCTTCCGCCAATGCTTTTCTGAATGCCCGGTCATTCAGACATTTTCTGTGTGCCTTCAGTCAGGCTGTAGTAGTCGTTTGTGATTATCCACTTCAAATAGGCTGGAGTGGTCTAATTAAATTTGCATGAGCCTCGCACCCCCTTTTATAAAAATACTTTCTCCTCTCTTGTATATAAGGCTTATTAAGCAAAGCAGTTTTTTTTATTCGATATTACCTTGTTCAGATGTCTTGTTCGTTATCTGATTTCAGTTTTAAATGATACCTATATCAAATATCTCTCTTGTTGGTTATAAATGTGATATTCATAGGAAAAAGACAAGATTTTCTGATTTTAAAAGGATATTTAAGTCTTCAATTATACATAATTTAAGAAAAGTGTTGGATTTTTATATAAATAAAAACTGTAATTAAGTATTGTCAATTCCAAGTAGTCTTTGGAACATATTTTTCTTACCACAAAGATCTGTCTCATCTTTATATGGAATTAAACATTTGATTTATTTCATGTAAAAATCAAACTTTATATCGTCTCCTTGAGAATTTTTTTCCCACTGGATAAGAATGAACTCTATGTGAATTCTGTATTATAATATTTTAAAAATATAACATTGCTTTCCAGTACAAGTTCCATATTAAGGAAGAAGTTTTATGGTCAAATTGATGTTACTCAGATATCAGATCATTGATCCGTCTAGGCGACAAAATAGATATTTTTGGAAACTTTTAGAATTTTAGCAGTTGTGTCGATAGGAACTGAGATACATATGACTGGTCCAGAACCTTCTCTGCTCTCTTTCGGGAAGTGTGAAAAGCCGGCTGTCCCAAGCTGCAGTCAGTCATAGTGGTGAAAGGAGACGTGGCCATGGAAAGACACGGTGAATAATTTGATCAAACCAGCGAAGAGTAAATGCTGTTTAGGGCTCAAGCGACTGCTGAATTTATTTTTGACATTTTTTTCACCCGTTGTTTATTGTGGAAGCAGTACAGAGTCGTGTGCGGAATAGTCAGTCTGTAATCGTTAGTCGGCAATTGAACACAGCTAAAACGAAGAGTCAGTGGAGAATAACAGGCGTTTGGAAAGACCATAGATTTCAGTTAAATTAATCCCCCCCCTCCTGTTGAATTCTGTCTGGCCTCACTATGGACTGGGGTTGCTGTTTACTAAATATTACTACATGTGGGCTGATGTTTATTCTAAGTGTGCTGTTGTGTATTGCCTGGGGCCTGCTTTCATAGTGTCTTCATGTTAATAAGCGTCATTAATTGTTATTGAGATTTTGATTCTGGTACACCATACAACCACTACAAGCGAACCCGTCGTACGACTTTTCTGCGGAGTTTTTAATTTCCATTACAATGCAAAATTTACATGAGTTCAATAGAGAAAAGACCACTTTGATACCAATATTTTGAGAAGAATGAATATGGGTGGAAATCTTGACATATCATTTTTATTTAAAGAGCCCCAAAGGATCGTATTATTTGTATTTTTAAAATCTTTTTTTCGCTAGAAAACACTTCATTTTATTTTATAATAAATCATATCAAAGTGATATATCAGAATATATTATCTTTTTTAATGAGAAGTTTATTTATTGTTTTTTTGAGAAAAAAAATGTTTTTTTAATCATAAAACATTTTATCAAAACTAAAAGTGTCTTCCCTAAATAATTTTCAAAACAAAGAACCACCTGAAAAAAATAGTCAAAAGAAATTAAAAGATGATATATAACAAGAGACTTTTGTTTCATTTTTCTGGAAAGATTTGCTCCTTGAAGGAGAAAAAAATTCCGGCATATTTTTCTTACAAATCTGATTAAAACCGAGAAAAGCATGGCCCTGGTTACTGTTACAAAATCCGTGCAAAAATAAAAAGAAATGGAAACAAAAAATACACTCTTCTTAAAGGATTAACTTCGCATCTTTTTCCAAACCATTCCCCTAGGCGAACACTGAAAAGAACGGAATATTTTAATTCTTCTCTAATTAAGAAGGAGACAAATTTTCTTCGGGATATATTGAAAAGAACAGATTCTTTGAGTCTCATTTCCCGTAGGAGAGGGATATCTTAAGATTTCAATGTAAGAATAAGATTTGGTTCTTAGCTGAAGGATATTGCCATTTTTTCCTCAGACATGAAAAGAAGTTTCCTTTTTATCTTATAAGAATTAGATCCAAAATTAAAATTAAGTGAAGTTGCATTCAATAAAGCTCCACTAAATGAAACGCAACCAAGGCAGTCTCGAAGTCACTTTGTATCTAATAATTTTGTCGTCTAATTTAAGAGACGAAAAATGAATATAAAGGAAATTCTAGACAAAAGAATAAGGAAAATAAACGGAAAAATATTTTTATTTTTTTCTTCCGAAATAGTGATTTAACATATTTCAACGTAGGTGACTTCACTAAAATCCCTTTTTTAGGAAATTGTGATATTTTCTATTTAATGTTCCTGATATTTGAAAATTTCTTTATAAAACCTTTAGAATTTTGTTTCTAAAGCTGTTTTTTGAGAAATTACATTTATTTTTATACTCGCGCTTGCATATAGTTTATGCTATTTAAAATCTTTGAATCCTATTTTGTTAAATTCCAATTTTTGGTAGAATATGTTTTACGAAAACTTTAAAACCTAACGAATATTTTTGGTTCAAATTTGAAATAATTTCACGACGTATTTTGAAGTTTCTGAACTAGAGAATAAATACTCTATTCATAAAAAAATATTTAGAATTTTTAGAGCTGCACAATGTGAAAAAAAATTGAAAATGTCGTGCTATTTATCAGTAAAACCTCGATATTTATAAAATGAATAGAAATACAATTTATTTTTTAGTTCACGAGTTAGGTAATTTATTTCTTTAGTTATCTAGAATAATTTAAAACAAATGATTTGATATATCTCTAATTTAGAAGATTTTTTCTTTACATCTCCTTTTCCAAATTTTTAAAAACTGTTTTCCATTTAACTCTTATATTTTAGTTTCATAGACGTTTTATCTTATCCTTTTTATGCAAATATTCAAAAATATAATTTTTTTCAAAAGATTTATCCCTAAACAGTAAAAATAACAAATATAAGAAGAAATGAAAACAAAAACAGACTTTATATAGAAAGAAGTGTTCTTTCATAAGCATAGATTCTGTTTTATAATTATCTCTGGAAATATGAATGGCAATTATGCAAAATTGTGACGAACACAATAAGAAAAAAATCGGAATGTATAAATATATTTCCCCTATTTTAAAGCAAATTGGGTCTATTTCGAGACGAATCTCAAAATTTGGAATTAGAATCACATAAAAAGTTAGATTTGAGCCTTAACCTACTAAATCAGCTTTCACGCTACAACAAAATTTATAAAATTTAATCATCCCCAGAAACACAAACATTGAATTTACGATTCAAAGTTTATTTAAAGTTTATTTTTTGAATATTTTAGCTATATGTATTTATTATTTGCCTTTGCTAAAAGTACTGATTGTATATGCTTATGCATTAATTCGTAATTTCCCAAACAAAATATTTTAAAACATCATAATGTAATATGTATCAAAACCTTATTATCATAATGGATTAGCACCAGTTTCATACACTGCATGTGGATAATTAAAATGGATTCAAAAGCTACAACATAATAAGGATATTAAAAAAGCAAATATCTGGATTGTCTATGCGGATCCTTTTGTAATACTGTAACTTATTTAAACTGCACAGATATTTAACTGAATTCTTCTTCCTTACGTCTCAACAAAAGAAAAAAAATCACAAAACAAACTATTTATAGGATCAATGAAAATTCCCAACTAACAGAATTCACAACTTTTAAAATAATTTGAGTTATATTGCCTAGGAAAAAAATTACAATTTTTATCAAAAGTTTCCACTGGTGAGCCAACCAGTCGCCAAATGCGGCAAATAGTATATTGAATTGTGATACGAGTTATGAGTAACCGAATTATGTTTTTACCATATCTTAAATCTTCTAAAATTTAGGTTCAAATTTTTATCAGTATTTCTCCCCTATATATTGCATATTGTCGTGATTATGCTTTTATGTAATGCTTACTTATTTTAATATTATTTGTTGAGATATTTAAATTCACAGTTCAATATTCCAAGTGAGAAAAAAATAGTTTTATTTTGGGGAGAAAACAGAAAATAGATGAGATGCTTATTACTTATGAAGATTATTTCGAATTTTTTTTAACTGAAAAACTTTATGCATTTTTATTCTATGAGAAATATTTCTAAGACTATTTCATTTACATGAACGTTCACATCGCCTACCTTTTAAAAGAATTAACGCATTAAGATTGAAAATAAAAAGATAATTAAAAAAGGAGTAAATAATAGAAATGAATAGTTTATACAATTTTATCAATTAAATAAATTTAAATAAACATAATTTAAAATGAAGTCTCCCGAAAGCATCTGTTTGTTGGAACATGTAAAACTCGAGAAATGGTTAACGAATATTGGAAGTATTTAACCATTTTTTCGACCATTTATTGGGAAAGACTTTAGTACATTAAAATCATATCAAAATAAAAAGGAGAATTTAATAAATGAGATTTTAAATTAATCCGCGCATCTGCTGAAACCTCAAACAGGGCAAATGCAAATAGCAAGAGCTGCCGTATGCATATGCTTTATATTTCTTAGTTTAGGTCTGATTTTAAACACCGATTAGATCTCATTAAACCGAAAAGAAAGAAATCCATTCTTGAAATGATCGCCTGTCTTTTGTCTTCGGACATATATCTTTACCCTTTTAACAGTCTAAATTTTTTTAAATGTGTGCTATAAAAAATTTTGGTTGCTGTTTTTGATAATTTCTAAATATATTTTTATGTTTGTTTGATGTTGCGTAACGTGCCCATGTCATATAAGGTGGAGGCTAATTTTTCTTCTCGGCAATTTCACGGGCAATGCCGAGAGTGTATTGCAATTTTAGTTATAAAGAATAAAAAAATAGTCTCAATCTCTCCCAACAACTTCCTGATTTGTCAATATTTAATTCGATAAGGCTTGCTACCAGATTTAAATAAATCTCAATAAAAACTTTCGAATCTTTCTTGGTTTTTGAATAATTGATAGTTTGCATAGAAGGTTTCCGAAAAAAGGAAATTTCAGAAACATCTCGCGACGTTCTCAATGTTTCATTCGCAAATAAATAGAGGAGACTAAATTATGCAATAACGTTCAGAAACAGACATTTGGTTTCTGTTTAATTATTAAAATGTCATAAAACTAGTTTTACTTACAGTGGTTTAGAAAGTTGGAAGCTTTTTACTTCTTGTTTATGCATTTGTTTGTTTTGAGTGTTTTTTTTTAAAATTCGTATAGCATAAATGATTAAGTTATCAGATTTCAGTTGCTTTTAAAATTTTGTAGTTTAAAATGAAAAATTTTAAGGCATTTCACTTCAACACATTAAAAAGGATGTTATTCTCCATGATAAATTGAAATATACTTTTATATTGGTCAAAGGCAATGTTTGATTTCCGAAATAAAAGTTTAAAATTCATGACTTAAAACCAAGTTACAATACTAAAGGTATTCAGTGCATAAAATTAATTTCAAATGACACAAATCTGTATATTTTCCAACAACCATTAAAAAAACACAAAAATATGCATACATAAAAACAAAGATTTTATTTATTATTCAACTAATAATAAAATGTTTTGTTTTGGTATATAAAGTAAAAAAAAGCCTTGTAATATTCAAAAATTGACGAATTTTCACAATTCAGCTCACTCCAAAGCACGAAAAATACAGTTTCAAAATTTAATACTCTAGATGAATGCAATTTGAAGTACTGATTTTACACCAAATTTATCAAATTTTCAGCACCATGCATTGACTAAATATTTGTTTAAGAATAAATGAACATTGTAGCTTTAAAAGATTGAAGAACTACACGAATAAAATTAAGAATGGAATTTTAAGCATTTAAAGTGTAATTTTTTACCAAATTTTTTGTACTACATCAATCAAAATATTTATTTTTAGTCTGTCTCTTCATATTATATTATATTATATATATATATATATATATATATATATATATATATATATATATATGTAAACCGAGAATTTGAAACCATAATTCGTTAGATAAATACTAGAATTTTTGTTTAAAGTGAAATCGATCGAAAAAATTCATATTAAATTACATATCCCATTTTTCTGTACTTATGCATTAACCGCAACTCCGAGATCAAACGTCAATGCTCTACAATAATTATTTTTCTCGAAATGACATGCTGTATCTATTGCAATGTAAAAGAATCGGATTTTCTTTGTTATGTTATGAAACACATATTCCTATATACGGCATTCTGAAAATAAAAATCAAAGCATTAATGGCTCAAATTGTTTTACCAAATGTCAACTATGATAAGCTTGTGGGAATACGGATTACATCTTTAGTAGGAATTATGTAAGGAAGTTCTAGATAGCCAGATTGCAGATTTTTCAGAAGTTTTTATGAAATTAGTTATAAATAAAATTTCAAAAATGATACATTATAAATAATTTTTTGTTAATCTTAAGTAGCACCTAATGGCTGAATACCTTTCAATAATTACCCACTTTTCGGTAAAAGTTTCCATGATAAAAAACACACACACAAGTGCATTGGCAGAATAAAGTCTGAAGGATCTAGTCACCTCAAAAATTAACTCAGAAATTTTTTAAAATCCCAATTACATGCATCAAAACTTTTTAATACTCCCACTAGCAAAAAAAAACTATTTAACAGCTGAATTATTGGAGAGAAGAACACTTAGTTATTAAAAAGACACCTAACCTTCATTTAAAATTTTCTTTTAAAAAAACTGGGAGCTAAAAAAAGTAAACTCCCAATGATTGCCATAAAAAAGATTTAATTTTAAAAAGAGGAGCTCGTATATTGCACGGTATTAAAACAGCTTGAAGGGTTTCTTTTTCTAAAACAGGTATTCCTAAGAAAAATATAGAGGATGTTTTATAAAAATACGGTTAGAAAGAAATATCGTTATAGATATACAGTTTTCACTAGAAAGTTTTCAAAAATTAAAAATTTCAAGCATTTTTATATGTGATTTTAACTATTGAAGACTATATTATCAACGAAAAAAAAATTCTAAGTGATCCTAATGTTTTAGGTATTTGAAATTCAACAAGAATTGAAAAGACTAAATAATTTAAAATCATAGAATATCGATTTTTTAAAAAATCTTTATTGGGTCAAAATATATAAAGAAATATTTTGATTCGTTTAATTTCTAACTGAATATATAGAGGCTGTACTAAATCATATGCAAATGAAAGTGATTCGATTCGGCAGAATTCTGATGAGAAAGGAGAATTCATCAAATTTAGATGACTTGGAATTTAAGGTTGGGTGATTTATTCATTGATTAATGGTCCAAGAACTACACTCGAATAGGTTCTGATGCAGAATTCACGAGAAGTTATAGAAAGATTTGAAAATCTGCAGATGAAATTAATTCTATGGTAGGAAAAATTTATAGCGATAAAGAATGATTAATTTTTTATGCGATTTATATTATTTGATGCTCATTGTAGATGACTTCAGAGAAAAATTCCCGTATAAAATGTTTCTCCCAGAACCAAATAAATAAATAAACAATGGAAATGGTCTCTTAAAACTTTATCTCATACTCTTTAATAAATTTGTTACGTCAGGGAACGCTTTACATGACACAGGCGTTCAATAGTTACTAAAAGTTAATTTTTGGCGTGTATTTGGCTTTTTTTCAAAAAAATTTGTTTTTCAAATCCTGGGAAGTCTAAAACGCAGAAATTTGTCACAAGCCACTTGTTTTAGTTTTTTGATTATAACCACAATTTTTTAACAACGACTACGAGTAATTAAAAATTAGAAAGTTGTAATTTAATCGTTGAATTTCTGTCTTGCATTTTGTTCGTTTCTTTACAAATGCAAACTTGAGTTTCTATAAAACTCCAAGAATATATTTTTAACAAGTTTGTGAGTTCCATGCATTTGGTCTGATTGGAATGGACAGCCCTCCACCCCATTCCTAGTTCCAGAAGCATGCTAAAGTGGCAATTAATGGATGGATAATATTGAAGAGCAGTGTTTAAAATGAAATCATTTTTTGCTCTGATACTTTTGAGTGGGTTTCTTTTCTTAAAACAATGCTAATTCTTCATTAAAATAACACCTGCAAGCAAAAATGAGTCTTTGAAAGTTTAATTGGCACTTCCCACCTGCTATCGATTTGGAACAATGTATTTACCGCTCAAAGCACAATTAGCGTTAATTAGAGAAGCATCGTGTAGGTTTTGAACCTAGCTTTGATATTTTAATGAAAGTAGAAGGAAAAGAGGGGAGTGGTCTGTACAAAATTCTCTTGCTGCTATCTAATAAACTTATCATGCTAGAGAGTACCTTGATTCCAGTTGCAATAGTTACGAAGTATTTTTGATCCAAATTTAATATTTTTACTGAATCTATCAAGTGATCATTGATGAAGTTTTTTGGCGATTAATCTCTGACATGTACTAATAGCAACCAAAAATCGAATTTATGCTTTAGATGCGTTTTTCCAATTGATTAGAACAAAAATTTGGCACATATATTTATAGCAAAAATTTGACAAAAATATACTTAGAGCAAACATGTGTCACAAGACTCAATTTAGAGCAAACATGTGT
>JAOUZG010039500.1:872756-915927 GCA_026289955.1 Argiope argentata
CAAGACTCAATTTAGAGCAAACATGTGTCACAAGACTCAATTTAGAGAAAAAATTTGTTACAAGACTAGATTTAGAGAAAAAATTTGTTACAAGACTAGATTTAGAGAAAAAATTTGTCACAAGACTAAATTTATTGAAAACATTTGTCACAAGATTATATTTAGAGAAAAAATTTGAAGGAAAAAATAAAGTAACAAAATCACGCATCAAATTTGATATACTTAAGTCATTGCGTTTTTGACTTCTTCCCTTTATAGGTTTTGAAAAGTGCAGACAGACGAACAATTAACTCTTGAAGGGATCTACCTCAAAATGTGTCAAGTGTCTACACTATAGATATGTTAAATCTGTTTACCGAATATTCTCTTCTTTTTGTTGTTTTCGTGTAAACTTATAATTGAATGCTAGTCAGACAGACTTACTCTGACCAGATTTGACTTATAATTTTAAAAATTCTGCAGTTTTGGCGTAAAAGATCGTACTTAAAATGTCAAACATCTAGCTTAAAGAGTTTTCTAGATATCTTTGTCTCAGACAAACATCTAAAAATAAGTATTTCGAATTCAAGAAGGTCTAAAACGTGGAGATTGCCAGAATTTACAAGGTGAATTTTTTGAAGATTATTTTACTTTTACTTTTCCTTTTCTAGGTACACGAGAGCGTAAAAATAAAATTTTTAATTATCTGTAATTTCTATACACAAATACCTAATTTCAATTTTACGAGAGATTTTCCAATAAACCATCAAAATGTTTCTCTTATATGTTTAATTATAATTTTCAGTCTTTTAAAACTTTCTTTTTTCATCTACAACTTAAGTCCTTCCATTTGTGATTGCTTTTCTAACAATCGAAGTCACACGATCGGAAACCGAACCCTTTGTTGACCAGAATGGTTACCCAGGAAACAAGAGCTAAACAAAGTTTTACCCGCTCAAGAAAAAAAAAGTCAAATAAGCAGCAAACAAACAATTCCTCTCTCATTTGCAGGAGCATTGAGCAGAAATGAAAAGCTTAAATTGCGAGTTGTTTTATTCAGCTTTGTGGTCTCAAGAAGAACGCCACGAAATAAAATTCCATCCCTCCCCCCGTTTTCACCCCCCCCCCTCTTCGTCTAAGAAGGGATAAATTGCAACAATTGAAAAAAGAATTTCTTGTTCAATTATTTTCCTTTTGTCTTGAGAGGCAACATACTAGAAGTATTATATCACGAACACTAAAGATTTCGTAATTTTTGTTGTTGTTGTTCTTTTATTCTTTTTACTTTTAGGGGGCATACATATAGAAGTTGAAAAATAATGAGTTGCATATTTTTTTTAACTTGAAAGTTGTCAAACTGTGAGAAGTCATGGCGATCTTGGCCTTTTTTCAATTCATGCTATCAGTTCACACTCTATAATATCTAGTTCAAATATTCAATCGTTAATAAAATATATTTTTTTCATCCACTCAAATTCAAATACATTTTTTTAAACTTGTAGTGGATGACATTCGATGTTGATACAGTTTTTTCAAACATTAATTCATTAATTAAAATTAAATAATTTTTAATACTTTAAATACAGCTTTAGCAGCTTATAATGAAAATTGAAATCGACAGATAGTAGCTGAAACAGTGAAATGCGAGTATTTCAATATTTTTCACATGAAGTTAAAGAATGCGAAAATAAATACTTATAAAAAATATTAATTGCAATTTTTTAATAAAAAGTAACTACTTTTTTTCTCTTTTTTGACCAAGTAGGAAACAATTTTTTTATATTACTTGTTTCCACTCCTGCTAGTGACATTCGCGATTTCGGGACAAAACGATTGCAGGATTTAAATCAAGTCCTTCGCGATTCACTTAGTATTCCAGTTCAGAATACATTAAATTCGCTAAGGTCCAATATCTTTAAATAAATGTGAAATGGAAGTTTAAATTAGGGAGAGGCCGTCCTTGTTTCCTGCACATGGTTCATGATATTCGAAACATAAAAACCTAATTTAGTGAACATATCTTTAGTTATATAGAAAAATTTTGGAATATCACATGTTACAGAATTTTCTGGAGTTCGCGGAACATTTAAAAAATTTATCCGATTGAAAACTTTCCCAAGTTAAACTTTCCAAAAGTAATTAATTACATAAGTTTCGAGTTTTTGGAAAAGGTTCAAGTGACACTTTCTATTTACAGAAATCTTTTTAAATTTGGCTTTTGAACCTTGTCTTTAGAGCATAAAGAAAAAACATTTGATTTAAATGAAATGACCGAAAGTTTTGAGGCAACTAATCTGTGATGTAACTGCCTGCTAAGCTGAATAATTTAAACGTTTACTGCAGTTTGAGTAAGTATAAAATCATTTAGAAGAATACAATTATTTTGAGCTATCACATGAATGAATTACATATATACTAAGAAGACAGCTAGGTCGCTTGCTGTATACAGAACGAATGACAGTCACCGCTTCGATTTATCAATACTTTAAAATAAATACTAATTCTCTAATTCAGGCAGCAATCTAAGTTTCGTACTCCTATTTTCCTATTCTTTGGGGCATGTTTTAATTTAATTGAAATTTAATATATTTAAATAAATATAGAAATTATTTGTTTAGAATTATTTTATAGAATTAAATTTTTCATTTAGAATAATTTTCATTGAATTACTGCATTTTATCAATGAAATCTAATTAATTGTATTACAATTATTGGATAGTAATTCTATAAAAGTGGAGCACGGGTTATACTAAAAAGGCCTAAAATACTCCATATATTCAAATAACACAATTAATCAAACCACTCAAGCCATTTCCCTTGCAATCTTTTATTTAAAAAAAAGTTTCCCACTTTTTAATAATAATTTTGAAGAAGAATGGCATTATTGGTGAACTTTTAGGAATAGTGCATTACCAGCAGTTAAAACAAACTTAAAAATTTTCAAGACAAATTTCTTCTTTATATGAAAATCTTATTCACCAACTTGGAAAGTCAGATAAGTATAACGAACGTGCTTAGTACGATCATAAAGCGTATTAAAATCTCGAATATTATTGTTTCAAATTTTATGATATTCGAATCAGAAATGTAAAGTAAATGCAATAATTATTTGTCTCCATTTGGCATTTGTATAAAATATTGCGCCTTCTTTGTCTTAAGTAAATTAGAAAAGAATCGTAACACATCGCGCATTTGCTAAAAATTTCCATTACTAGAACTGCTCTTGCTTCTCATACTTTCAATCATGCAACCATTTAATTTTTAAATTTCAAATCTGAATATTAATAATAATTAGAAGCAGAAAAAGAATTTAAAAAATAATTTTAAATGTATGTGCACATTTTTCTTACGTGAAAAATGTATTCATACAATTTATCAATGCACAAATATGGAAATTGCCTTCATGAGTAATGCACTGCAGTAAAATCGCATATTATCAGAGTCTATTTTTTTTAAGAAAAATTTATACTCAAATGGATAAATGACTTGTTCTTGTAGTATCAATGGATAAATGACTTGGATAAATGACTCAAATGGATAAATGACTTGTACTTGTTCTTGTAGTATGGATAAATGACTTGTTCTTGTAGTAATGGTACTTGTCGTATGCAAACTCGCTGATGCATCAGCGAATTTAAGCCGAAAGAGTGTCTCTTGTTTGAAGTAGCGCCAACTAGGACGAAGATCAGGGGAAGATTCACTACCCCTATTCCATGACACCGACGAATAAATGTTTTAAGTTATTTATATTCCGTGCATTATTTCATTAATTAAACTGCTTTTAAATTATGAGAAACACAATACGACATCACTGCTCAAGAATACGCACACATGGAACAATTTTTTTTCTTCTTAAATATTGCCCTTAGACATAAATTTCCAGTTAAAAGTTTCTTTACATTGTTTTCAATAGAAGGTATCATAAAATGTCTAGAAAGTATTTTTTATAGATCTCATGGTGAAAAAGTATCAAATGCTTTTTTTTTACGTTTGTACACATTAAGTCTTCATATCGCTCTTGAATAGTTGCAAAGATATGAAAAGATACATTTATTGATAAGACAAATTTATTGACTTAAAAACAAATTTCAGATCTCTGACTGACGTCTTTTCAGATTTCTGACTGATGTTTGAATAGTTAATAATTGTACATTTCAGGGATACAAGCATATTTCAATACATTAACAAAAGGGCGAAATCCAAAAGTAATAATTCAATTATTAATTCTTATTAAATTTAAGAAAAATAGTCAATTATTATAATATCGAAGTATTTAGAAAACTAGTCCCAAATGGGCAACTCAAGCGACTATACAAATTTTTACTCTTCTAAAGATATTTGTATATGCAGCAATTATATTACGATTCATTTCGGCATAAAAATCAGCAATTTTTTTTCAAAACACTTCTCTTTACTGAAATGGTAATTTTCAGGAATGGTTTTATATCACATTCTCAAATGCCAAGAAATAATTTCATTTCATTTTATTTATTTAAGTAGTAATAATTTTTTTTTCGAAATTGCATTTGTATTTCTACGAGATGACATGATATGTTCAATTTCTCAAATTAAGCTTATTTTCTTTATTAAGTCGAAGTTGAAAAGTCTACAATCCAAACTGAATAACAATATGTCTGCTAAGCAATAATGTATCAATACAAGGCAAATATTTGCGCAAAGTAATTTTTATGCATTGAATAAATTTTCCTTCCTTAAGTAAATATTTTCTTCCACATTATTTATAATCGTTATAAGGTTAAAATATTCGTATCTCCACGAATTTTCTATATAAAAGAGGAACTTTCCTATGATTATACATAAATGTAAAAGAAATATTTTATTCACTGTAATTTTTTATTAAGGGGTCGTACAAATATTTAATTTTTTAAACTTTAATTATCAATTTTCACAAAACCGAGGTGTTTAATTTTCTCCTTTATTCAAACAAACCTTGTAAATGGAAATATATGTTTAGGTTCAACATTTAAAGAAATAAAATGTATATCCCATTTTTAGGGATATCCTATATATAAAGATTTTGATAACAAAAGTAAAGAATATGTAAAAAAAAAGAATTTAAACATTTTCTGCTTTAGCAATTTAAATTGAATTGCATTTATAAGTGAGAAATATTTTGTTTTCTTTAATATTTTCCAAATAAATCGTTTTCATCCTTATGGTGCTACAGTTAATAATTAAAGGCATTTAATAACGAATCAGAACTTAAAGCTCATGTTAATATAAACTTCTGGCTGTACATCAAAACTCTTAAATATTAGCAATAGAGTATTGTTTGGTGCAAAGGATATGATCACAAACTTATACACTCCATAGTAAGCCCAAATATATTTTTAGGACCATAAACACAAGAAGTCCCCCCCCCTGGTTTATTTACTCAAGAGGCGGAAGTCAACGGACTTGTTATTTCCCAAATTTACGCTAAAAAGCTATTGTTAGAAAGATCAAGACGGCTCTGTTTAACTTGAGGTGCGCTTCTCGTAAATTGGGCAAATGGCTCTTCCGCTGAAAAGTTAACGAGTGCGAAACGATTTCTCAGCCAACCCCCCAACCCCCATCTTCTGTCCTGTTTACGGAGCAAAAGAAATTAGAAGAGCATTCTAAAATTCGTTGCCAAGCGTCTTCACTGACTTCACTATAAGGTGGATCTGCTTAAGTGATGTTTTCCGCCCTTTCGCAGAACAATTTAACAGCCGGGAAAACTTTCCTTGTATCTCTCTGTTTGTTGTAATTCATGTTGCTTATGAGTTTACGATAAACTGCTTATTCCTGAAAGTAATAACAGATAAACAAATAGGGAAAATCATCAACTAACTAAAGACAACTCAACTATGGGGGGGGGAGGAGTGAGCTGTACGGATTTTGTGATTTCTTTGATTTCAAAAAGATCGTGTCCTCGAGCTTTTTTTAAACAAAATCAAATACTGTTTAAATTTTTGTACTTACTTTAATAATATTCCTAATTAAATACATTTTTACGTATTTTGTTTTACGTCTTTTAGTAATTTTAAAAAAAAGGAAATGATTTATAATTTAAAAAATTGCAATTGTTTTAAAAACTGTTGTAAAAATGGTAATAAAATAGTGTTTAGATATTGGGAATTTTTATATAGTTTTTAAAAAAAATTACTTTTAAATTTCGACAAGCGAGGTACTAAAACAGTGATCTTGTAACAGTGAACCAAAATTAAAAGTTTAATTTACTTTTTTTTCAAAGTTACGAGCTTAATACTGCTTATAAGATGATCGAAAGGCCGTGGGGCCTGGTGGTAAGTTCTCGGCAAATGAGCCGTAGGGTTTTAGGTTTGAGGCCTGATTCCACCGAAGAGCCGCAGTGTATGGGGTTCAATTGCACATTGTCAGGCCAAACGTCCCCCCACTGTTTTGGTGTGGAGAATACCATGTGGAAGGGGGTACGTTGTTCTGCTGCACATTGTCGGTGGGGTGCCAGTTCAAGTGTTGCTCTCTTGGTCTGACCGCGGTTCAAAATTACGAGGTCGGTCCCGACATAGTCCTAGTGTTGCTTTACAATAGGACGTTAATATAACTAAACTAAAAACTAAAAGGATATTGAAATTATTTTCAATTGAAAAATGTTTGTTGAGTAGAATAAAACAGAGAGGGGGATAATTTTATTTTTGAATTTCCCAAGGTTCTCTTTAAAAATTCACAAATTCTATTTGTTATACTCGAATCATAAGTTAATGAACAATGCATTTCTAAAGAATACATATCACTTAAAATAAAAACAAGAATGTTAAATAAATTGAACTGGACGTTTACTGAACAGTATTTTTCTAAGAAATAAGCAATTGATTATAATAGAACTTATATGCTCACAGAATACAACGGGATAGGCGTTCGAACAAGAAGTAACATTCTAGATCTACAATTCGATTAGTTATTGGAAATAAATAGAAGTAAATAAAAATTATGAAGAAATGTTTAAATAGATATTACAGCGTCTCTAAGCGATGACGCTGTAAATAAAATATTTAAGGAAATTAAATGTTTGAACAACACAATAATAAAATATTTTAGAGTAGAACAATAGCATTGAGAATTCATTCCAATTTTTTCCTATTTATTTAGATAAATAGATTAATACGCATTTTGTCTTCAAAGGTTTCAGCGAATTTTTCTTCATATTTGCAATGAATATCTTTTAGTTTGTTACTATCGCAATATTCAGTTTTCAGTTTGGAGAACAGGATTTCTTACTCTCTCCTATACGCAATACAGAGAAATAATTGCGATTGTCACAAAAAAAAGACGAAATTTTAATGAATTTATATTTTAAAACTACCTGAGTTTGAAACACAGTTTTGGAAAGAGTTCATTTGCCTTTCAATCTATGACGAAGATAATTCACAAACGCTTTGAGCTAGACAGTTGAAATAGATCTCTGCAATGAATTCGTAGATTTTTTATCAAATTTTGAGTGAAATCTATTCAGAGGAAGATGGTCTATCCTGATTTTCGAATATAAATTTGTCCGATAATCGCAAAGTGCAGAAAGGTATATATATATATACAATTCAACACACAGATTTAATATCTACATTGCTGGCACCTACCAAACTTCCAACTAAATCCGAAGAAGGTTGGGCTGTCTTTCGGTAAGTACTTCTAGAAAAATGTAAATACGATAGTTCCAAATAAATATATCAAATTTGGTATGAATTTTTTGTGGCTACGAGTGCTGTTTTGTGTCAAATTTTTATGTCAATTCGATTTTCGGAGGTGATAAATGCATAGAGATTAATCACCAAGAATGACACGATAGACTCAGTATAAAGACCAAATTCTCGCCAAAAGTTAACATTTCACAACTACAACAATGCTATGCAGAGCATTATCTGGGAGGTCAAGTTTGTTCGAGAGTGTGCGATAAACCTCTTCCCGTGATTTTCGGATGGAAACGAATATTTTTCATAGTTTTGACTCATAGTTGCTGATGGTGATATAAACTCCGCCAAAAATAGTCGGTACTGCTACATTCAGTGATGGTCTGCTGTACACAAGAAGAAGACCCGCCAAATTTCAAATAATTCTATGTAGAGGCATTTTGATGAAAATCGGAATTTATTGTTGATTACAATCTTTTGAAACAGAAAAAGAAATCATGGTACATATTGCGCCGTGCATTAAATGCACTGTGCGATATCCAAAATACGAATGCAATATCTGTCCTCAAAGAACGTATTGCTCTTTGCTTTCTATAATTCGATTTTTCAAACTTTTATCTGTTTTAACGCCCACAAGTTCCACTGTTCTCTTTCTCCGGGCTCCCTAAAGGGATGGACCTCAACTTGCGGATCTTTGACACAAGAATTCGAACTGCTCAGACACGCTTGCCACGAATCGGCATTTGTTTTGCTACAAGTGCCTTGGAAATTGGAAGAAATTCAAAAAAACAAGATTGTGAAAACTTGTGCTACACGGGAGGAATATTGATGCCGGTTTATTGACAGACAATCAAGGGAGGGCAGATGCTGGAATCGATATCGGGGGTGGAATCGATATCGTGGGGAAGGGGGGCATGCAGTTTTTCTTGCAAAACGTGACTTCAGAAACCGATTTGCTCTCTTGAAATCTGACATCAAAGACAAGCTGTTGCGCAATGAATTATGTTTGAATCTTTTTCGTATTCCTCTTTTAGCCCCCCCTCCCCACTGTTATCTCCAAAATTTTGTAGAAGTATGTTTTGGACTAATCATTTTAAATTTAAAAATTCGAAAGAAGTTATAATAATTCTTTTAATTGACTTGGAAGGAGGAAAAGTTCTTTCCGATTTATATACAATACATAAAGTAATCTATGGTTAAGTTAGCTATATTAATGTCCGGCTTTAAATCAACACCAGCGTTATTTTGGGATGGAACTTGTAATTGCGAATCGCGGCCTGATGATGAGGACGACACCTGAACTCTTCCCCCTCCCCCAACTTCTTTACCACATCTGACTCCACCTTTCGGCCCCATCGGATTTAACGTGCACCAGATCCGTTTATATGACGGTTCGTCAGCGGAATCGGGTCTCGAACGTGAGGTCTTCCGGTCCCAAAGTTGAGGACTTTCCACATTGACACCGCGGCCTTTAATACTGAAATAAGAAAAGTATTTCTGCTTAAAAATTCGATTTGAGACAGATTTTGATAAAAATCTACTCTCTGAATTTGAGGTATGAGTGTATAAATATGAGGTAAACTCCTTTTTGAATAAAACATTTATATTTTTGAAATTTCAGATAAAAAAGGTTGTCAAGAACTTCCGAAACAAAAAAAAAATCGGGAAAATTCTCAAAATATATTGAAAATTGGAAACATTTTGGGTGGTAATCAGCGAAGGGGATCAAAATTTGTCCAAATTCCCGAAAACTAGAAAAAAAATTACCAACACCCGATCCAAGAACTAAACTGCACTTCCAGGCAATATTCTCAGATTAGGACTTGTGAAACTTTTCAAAGATTTTTCGAGCCATAAAACCTTTGATCAACAGTAATTTAAAAAAAAATAAAGCAAATATCTTATTTTGCAATTCCAAATTTTTTTAAAAAATAGAAAATTATATAATTAGAGAATAAAGAGTTAGTCTTGAAAATTAAAAGTTTGGAAAAATAGTTTTTAACGATGAAAACCAGCATTAAAACAGAAATTATACAAATATAAGAATAAATGTAACATTATGGAAAAAGGAGGTAGAAATAAAATATTCAAACGATTTTATAAAGAAAATGGTTCCTAATTAAAAAATATCAAATAAAAAAAATTCGATAGTTTTAATCGATTTTTCAACGTAGCCACCTTAAGAAAATTTTTGAAATGATATCTATGTGTTAGCTTATATATGGTTATGAATTTACACAGGACAGTATATTTCTCACGCATTTAAACTTTATTATGAAATTAATTTATTCTATTAAATACGATAAATCAATTTAAATTATTTTTTAATTTTTTTTATTCTAACAGTAGATATTTTCTTACATCATATTAATATAGATCAATTTTTATCATTGTTTAAAAACTTTCCTTCATAATTCGGAGAAAGACTTGCTAGAGATGGTTAAATCTATTCATGGCAACCAGAAGTGATCTGATTTCTCACACATTCACTGAAATTTCCTTTCCATCATAAACACGATCCGTGTTAATTACCTTCACTCACATATGATATTAAGATAGATATTATGATACATAGATGCCTGTAATAAAAAAAATATGCAAAAAATCTAAATTCCTAAATTGGTAAAAGTTACGCAAAAAACTACACATACTCCAGACATTATGCATATTTTCAGTTAATATTTCTGAAAATTTTCGATTAAAGTTTTTAAAAATGTAATGATTGTTTTAAGTTTTTAAAAAAATCTAAATTATTTGTAAAAAAATGTTTTTAGCGCAGAAATTTGGATTGTACTATAAAACGTTTTTATTAAATAAAGCCTGATTTTTAAAAATTGTTATTTAGTTATTTTAAATATTATTGTTTTATATTATGTATATATGAATAAATATTTGTGCGGCTGCAGAGGAAATTTTTTTGGAATGAACAATTTATTTCCTTACAGATTGAATATTTTGTGCAAGGGGAAGGGCGATAAGACCCGTCTATTTATAACGTGATACAAGAGCAAAACAGGCAAAAAAAAAATCTCTTTAATGATTTTAGTAAGAAATTCTGATAGGAATTTTTTTTGACACGCGTCGACTTCAGAAATATAATCTTAGAAAGAAATGCTCAGATGTTAAGAAATTTTATCTCTTTCGAGATGTGTGAGAAAAATTAAGTATCTTCAATTTTTTAGATCCAATTCAGAGAGGAATGTGCTGCGAGAAGCTCAAGAAACTCGATAAGATTTTATTTCGCTAGAAAAATCGAAACATTGCAAGTCATATTCAGAACGTTCGCGTTATAGACATCAACGTTAAATGAACGTTAGTGTTTATAGATAATCAATAACAATATCAATAACAAACTAGTGGACAGAAAATCCTAAGTAGGAGCTCATCACAACAGCTCTCGGAATAATTTGCATTGAGGAAAATTCATTCGCATCACCTTCACTTTTTTTATGCCTTTCCTTTTATATAGAATTTACTATTAGGTATCAAAAAAATCTAGAAGGACCTTCAATGTTTGTGTTTTAATTGAGATATTGCCAGAATTCTATATAAATTCTTGAACTTTCGTTTTTTTTTTTTCACTAGAGGCCAACTATCGCCAAGGTAAACGGTCATTGATCTGGCAGTCATTCAACATCCATTAAAGATACCTGTAAATTTATTTCCTATAACACTAACTACACAGGAAAGATTACAGATTCGTAACATTATATAGAGACAAAAGAGAAAATTAAAAAATAAAAGTAGGTAACATTTTACAAATCTATTTGAAATCGAATTTCAACTCTTATCATTTTAGCTGCCATAAGTTCAAAATACAAGCAAGTGAAAGTTCCAAATGCTTTCTAAAATTTTTACTGCTATGACCACAGAGATGGTCATTATGAACCGCGAGTTAGACAAGTTCATTTTTTAATAATGATAGCTTATAGGTCAGCCTCATTCCATCCCATTTCAATCTCTCCCCCTTGCCTCAATGCCGTCCGAGGGACTGTCAAAAGTGTCCGAAAAATTTTCTTGTTAACAAAAACCGAACGGATCCACGATGGAAGTTTTTGACGGGAACTCGATAAAATAACAATTTATTTCCTTCAGGCAGAAAACTTTGGAAGAACAAAGATTTTAGGGCTTAAAACTCCCATGAAATAGAATAAGTTTAATCATGATAAATATACATGAAATATGTAAACTATAAAGTTATCAGCAGAGCATAGAAAAACCTAGAACAGCTACTCATAATTTAGTTTCTATTTACTCCTTTAATTTGAGAAGAAAAAAACTATTTTTCTACAGTTTATTATCATGTGAGAATACGATGTTTTGATTAGGAAGGTTTGATGCCTCCAAAATTTACGGGTAAAAATTATTCATTTTGTCATTAGTAGATAGTGCTGTCATTTGCTAGTATTGTTTGAAATATTTAATTAAAATTACTATAAAATGTTTTTGTTTGTTGTTTCTATGAAATTACATACAGTTTGTTAACGATTTCTTACTTTTAAATAATTAATCTCGAGCTCAGAAGATTATTTTTTAAATTCTTTTCAGTTTTAACAATCTCAATTTCGTAAAATGCGACTTATATTTATTTGTTAACAACATTATAAGCGTATTCTTACTAATTCTATTTAACAAAATACTATAAATATTAGAATATAATTTTAATAACAATCTGCATGACGTTCGTTGGGTTTTACCACATATATAATAACTTCCAGTAATAGTTAAACTTTTCGTCGAAATTACTGTTTTTTTTAATCTTGAAATCGGTCGAGCTCCAAAACATTGCCAGCTAGAAAAATTGAAAATGAAAGTTTAAAAAAATTATTAGAGAAAGAGAGAGAAGTCCCATAATTTTTCAAACCCGTTTAAAATGAATGATTAAAATTAATCAAGAAAAATAATCACTTTAAAAATAGTTATGTTCTCGCATGATAACTTGAAATTTATGACAGTTGAGAAAAAGTGTGTTTAAAACAAATTCAATTTTTGACAACCATTAAACGCTTGTCAGGAATTAATAAGGAAAATTCTCACGAAGGATGATACAGTCGGCCACAAAATAAGTTGAGCACCGGTACCCAACCAGATTTTTACAAGATGCCTAAAAAGGGCTACAAATTTAATTTTATTACTATCGATTTTTATCGACAATAGATTCGGTAAAAATGCTAAGTACACTCCGAATGTTCGTTCTCAACATGACATTCTTCTAAGTTTTATTTGTTGTAGTCATTAATTTATATATTTTAATCATAACTTTTGTAAATGCGATGGCAACGCGTTATAGATACAGATAGAGAATATAGATACAGATACAGATAGAGAATATAGATACAGATACAGATAGAGAAATTTTTATTTTTCTCCGACGGAATTTTGTTGACGCCAAAAACCTTATCCCAAAAACAACATGATGTTCTGGCATGATAAAAAACAGCTCTAATTCCTAAACAAATTCGCTATCATAAAAAGAATTTTTACTTAAATTAGGAGTTAACTAAATACAATATATTTGCATTTTTATATAATTGTTTTTGTTCTGCTAAGAAAAAATATCTTTTCAGATAGAGAAATTAAAATACAAAACATAAAAAACAATTAGCATAAGCGACATCAAGGATTCAATAGTTTGAGAATAAGTAATAGAACTCCTTATATATCCATTGGAATTCCATTATATAAATTAATTATTCACTTAATTAAATTTTATATCAATATTTTTTCAACATAAAACTTTTACACTGAAGAAATTTATTGAATTACCATTTGAATTTTTACTAGCAAAATTAATAGAAAGACAAAAGAAAGAAAATAAATTTACTAAGATAAAGCTGAAATCAATTTTGTTGCGAAGCAATTTTAGAATAAAGAAAGGGCATCATCATGAAAAATATTATCTACAACCAAAAAAAAGAGAAAGTACATCAAGTTTTTCCTCAAACTCATCAAGATTGAAAATGTGCTATTCGTGAACAAAGTGCAGCAATCGATATTTATCGCTGATTTTAAATTTATCCCATTTTTCATCAGCATAACTTTACAAAAGGAGCAAACACTTCTTAAAAGAATTTCGTTTATGTTTATTTATATTTTCGATCTATTCAGATAGTGGAGTATTAAAAATGGCGGTGCTTATCCATAAAAAATACGACATATATTTAAAAATTCAAAAAAATTCAAATTTAATTTAAAATAAAAGGAAGTTAGTAATTCCTAGATTCGCAACCTATAATCTTTAAATTGTGATAATATTTTTGATGATTAAAATATGTTCGAATCACACATTCATAAAAGTACAATTTTTCGTATTATATTTTGAAAGAATTTATATAAACAAAACATTCATTTTTTTTGTTATGTTAGGACATGTTTTTGGTGTCAACAAAAATTTCGTGCGCAAGGAATTTAAATTTTATTATCTGCACGAGCATTTCAAAAAAAAAAAATCAGCTTTTAATAACGTGTTGCCATTGCATTTACAAAAGCTCAGATAGAAAAATTAAGTTAATTAATACAGCCAATAAAACCTGGAAAAATGTCATTTTGAGCACGCGATTATATGAAACGAAATAAATAGGAAATGTGATTTTTTTTAAACAATAAATACGAGACAAAGTTTTTTGGATCATTTGCAAAACTAGGGTGACTCATTCAAAGAAACAATTAAAAACAACAACAAAAATATTGTTACGTAGCGGACGAGTGCCGCAAAAATGCACCATAGATGGCGACGTTTGACGAAAGGAATAGTCTAGTAGCCGCTGGATTGTGCGCGGTGTTTTGAGAAGTTTCACTTGTTTCGGGCACGCGCTTCCTCAGCGAGTAGCCGGAGTCATTGAGTTAGTAGAGAGTTTTATCTCGGGAAAAAAAGCGTCTCGCTGGACTAGAGGATTAGTGAGCTGTGTTTACGTTTGCTGTTAATGATGTTGAGCTCGAAGCGATTTACTGTTGCTGTGCTATACGATAGCTGTTTTGCAGTCTGTTTTTATTGTGCGTAAGACTTGCATTTACGCTGTAAGTGACTGTTGACTGCTGGATTGTGTTTTCTGAAATTGTTACTCTTTCAATTATCCTGTACATAACTATAAATAGCTGTAAATAAATTTGTTTGTGCTGTCCTCAAATAAAGTCCATTCTATCCGAACCCGCTACGCTAAAAACGTAACAATATAATTCAACTTGCACGAGCACGTGGTGGTTCAATCGGACGAGGTTTTGGGCGTCAATAAAAATGCGTGGCCAAGGAATTGAAATTTTAAATTTCGACTTTCTCAAAATTAGGCCTTATAAGACTCAAAAATATTGGTTAATGGTTGCAATTCCGAAATAAAAACCTTTTTAATCTCCAATTTGCTCCATTTTTTTAGATGATTTTCAGATTTTTTTAACTATATGAAAGCTTTCTTCAAACTCGAATAAAAATCTTTTTAAAAAAAATAGCTTAAATTGTTTGATTAATCTATACGTTTGAAAAATCTGCCACTTTTTATTGATATGTTTTCTTGAAACATTAATAAAAAATTTAAAGTACATAAAATTGCTTAATTAGCTAAAACGTTTTCAATGATTGACCGTTCAAGAGATTATTTTCTGGCATGATACATTGAAATATGCATAGATTTCCATTTTTAACTTTTTAAAAAATGTTTTCTAATCCACATTCTGAATTTAGAGACAGAAAGTTCGACATATTTATACATACCGATAATTTTTTTAAACTTTTATTTTCAATTTTTCTAGTTGACAAACAAAGTTTTGGAGCTGTACTGCTGGTGAAAAAAGAAAATAGTTTTTCTAAATATCGAAGCATATGTAATCTGATAGTCTCATGATTGTTTCAAATCAGTTTAAACTGGTTAACAAATCAAAACAATTTGCGTGAATTTAGAGACTGAATAATTTGGAAATCGAGCTGTAACTTAATTTGATGATAAATCGCCAAATTTGGCAACCTAGATTATTTTCTAATAATCTTACAAGCAAAAAAATTATGCCTCAAAAGTGGTAAGTCACCAATTTGTTGCCTAAGCATTTTGAGGCTTCAAAACCTTCAAACCAAAACAACATATTCTCACATGGTAAAAAAAACGAACAAACTAAGTAAATTTCTTTTCAATATTTCATTTTGAAAATTTATACTTAGATGTGAGTATTATAGCATTAAAAAATTATTTTTTATTAAATTTACCATTCCTTGAATAATTGTATTTTTGGAAGACGTTCCAATAACGTTTGGGGAATGTACAGAGCATTTGCATTGAAAATCCCTGTTAAAAATAATAAAACTGAGTACGCTTTTTACTTTCGAATTCTTTTAGACGGTTAAAAGTCTATTCAAATTATGAAAAAAAAACATACTATCATAATTCAATAAGTCAGTGTAAAAGTATTTCTAAAAAATTAAGTACAATTACAAAAAAAAATTCTCCAGTTTATTGCAATGAATTTTTATGTGCCAATGAGGAAAAAAAAATGAAAAAAAAATTAAAACTACATCACCCGAAATAATTTATAATTTTAAAAAATAAGAAATTGATTTAATTTCTTGAAATATTATATCTGGTTTTTGAGAATTTTGTAAGGTATATAAAGCATTATATAAATTTCATAAGTCAATCCATTTGAACCCTTTCTTTATACAGAGAAATAATGAACATTCATTGGGCTTATAAGCTCTCTATGCCATTTGGTTAGCCATAAAAATGTGTTATTTTTTTATTTGCTTTGAAATTTAATATTTTTTATTAGGTATGTTTTTAACAACCATAATAGGAAAGAATACATAAATTTTGTCCTAAAAAATTAAAAATATTTATACTAAATTTATCTTCATAAATAAATTTTCCATAATTTTTACTATTTTTAAAATCCAATTTGTATAGAATTAACGGTTAACTTAGTCTTCGTGGATCAATAGCATCGAGTAAGCAGCGAAATAAGCATAATTTGTTGCATAATTGTAAAACCTAAAAGCTGCTTTCACGATAGAACAATTCGTACACTGGCCCTATTTTATTTATAAGCTGGAACCTCGTCCAAGGATTTCCCCCTCATTCGTGGTCTTTCCACAGATTATCCCGACTCGATCGTGAGGTGGGGGAGATTATTCACAACAGACCGCCACACCCTGGGGGTTTCCAATAGGGTTTTCCGAAATTTCAATGGATCCGAGACACTGCCTGAAAGGCGAAATGCTTTAGCTACATTGACATTTTCTTACCCTAGGCCATGCGTATCGTGATATATCTACTTTTTTTGGAAGAAATGTGATTGTTTTACATTTTAATGCTTTGTGCCTTAATCAATATGTAAAATATGTTAGTAACTTTCTGAAAATATGTAAATGAAATAGTTTTATGGAGAAAGGAGAGCGAATACAATTAACTAGAATTCACATTATTATTATTTTTTCTTTGGATCAACGAATTTTTTAAATATGGCGTATGCATATGAAAATTTCTAGGCTAGATCCATGTCCAAACACCAACATAATCTAGACGAGAAGGTAGAAAACAGGAGAAAGAAAACAATTGAAAGTTTTCTGAGCTTATATAACTTCAAAATGAGGTTTTAATTTAAGAAACTTGCGATTAAAGAATCGCAATTTTTAAATATATATATACGTATGCATACATAACATTCTATGATAGAACCATGGCCAAACACCAATATAGTCTGGCCATGACCAATGACCAAACACCAACATACAAGCCGAAAAGTAGGATAAAGAGATGAAATGAAAGTTTTCAGAGCTTATATAACTTAAGAAAAGAGTTTTAATAGAAAAAGACTTGGGGTTAAAGAATGCCAATTTTTTCAATATACAAGTGCATATTAAACGTTCTATGATAAGACCATGCCCAAACGCCAACATAATCTGGACAGGAAGGTAGAAAGTAAGAGAAAGAGTTAAAGTGAAAGTTCAGAGATTATATAACTTAGAAAGGGATTTTAATATAAAAAACGCCTATCAAAATTTATCTATCTTGGTGTTCTGATATCATTAATTATACAAAATGAATAAAGAGAAATTATATGAAATAACAATCGGCGTTTCAACAATCAAAATGATATTTCACAGGAAATAAGATGTATCCATCGTTTAATGACACCTGATGAAGCATAAGAAACTTGCCTTCTACATTAAAAATTCTGATAAAAAGACATTAGATTTTATCAATAAATGTTAATTGCATATTTTAGATCAATTTAATTATAAAAATTGAAAAGCATGCTATCAAAAGAAGTAATATTACAAATGCTTAAGAGAAAGTGGAAAATACATTCTTATTAGTACTCTTTTCTACAAACATCTTTTGACGCTGAATCTTTCTGCATTCTAAAACTGCCGCTGCATTCCTTGAACCTGACCTAAATGCCGCGTCCTTGCATATTTGTTAAGAGAATTAGAACACTCACTCACTACGTCAAGTGGAAAGATAAAGTTGCATGCTTTTCTTTTTCCCGTTTTAGATGCACATTGTGAGAAGTTTCATGAGACTAGTTAATTAAGCTATTCTAACTTGATTACATTCAAGTCACTAAAATTGCAAAAGCCCTCATGAAAGTAAGAAATGTTAAACAATTCAATCATATTGATTTGACTTAAAACTAAAAGTTTTTTAAAAAACGAGGAATAAAAATACCGACGTCACGATTCAACTTAAAATGTATCAGTAATATACCCTATGGCATCTCTTATTACAGTAGGCCTGGTGGAAAGGGCTCGGCTCGTGAGTCGTAGGGTTTCAGTCTCGCGACCCTATTCTACCGAAGAACCGTCGTGCAAGGGCGTTAGTTACACGTTAAATCTGTCATGATTAAATGCCCTCGCGCTGGTGTAGTGTAGAGGGGAGTTCAGGTATGCCCTCGTTATCTGAACGAGGTTCAAAATTACGAGGTATGTCCCAAATAAGCCCTAGAGTTCCTTTACAACGGGACTTTAAACCTTTTCACTCCGAAAAATAATTAGATGCAGAATTATTCACCTAATATAAAGATTTGTTTACTGCTATGAAAAATAAATATACATAATTCTTTTGAGTCGAATTTATTTGAAAAATTAATCTATATCTCTTAACCATTATGGAGACATTTTTAACAATTAAATTTGAAAAATGAATAAATAGAACGTCAAATTGATGCACCGTCTTGAATGGTGAGTTAGAGGCACCATCGGAGTGTGAAGGTTTAATATAATTAAACTAAAACTTATTTAACTATTTGTATGAAAACAATTTTTAATGTAATAAGTTTTATGTAATAATTCATAATATAAGTTAATGTTAATTTTAGGATTAATCCAAAGAGTATAATTCATTTCATATCTTATATTTCAAAACTTTAAATGTGGCATAATTCTCGTCTAATCAAACGATGCAAATACTAGATCTTTCATGTTTTAAATACGATTCCATTCCAATTAAATGTAGTAGGAAATATATCAGACTTACCTGATTTGCAAGGATCCAAATAAATATCATTGGACACTTTATGAGGAAATCTGGCAGTGGCCAGGTCTTCCATTGTCCATTTTTTGGCTTCCCCTTTCGAACACACCATTAAAATGACCACCAAAATTGACACTTCCACAACGACCACATTCTTTCTGCAGGCCACTCTGGCTGCTTTCATAAGAACTGTACCGAATTCCTCCATCATAGTGGGTGGAACCACCCTTTCAAGGCCAGAGTCACCACGTCATCTGAAAGAAAAGAAAATCATCAATTTGTGCAGAAAGATACCTTTTAATAAAATATTTACTAATCAACGCACTATTTTCTTTGGCAATTTTATTCCCGCCCCCTTCAAATCATTTTAGTTTGGTTTTGCTCACCATCCCACTAATTGCTGCGTCATGTTGCAACCCTTCCAAAGAAGTTTCGAAATATGTAATTTTGTGATAATTTTCCTCCAGGAGTCAGCATGGATGCAAAATGCATTCCTTCCAATTATTTTGGTTCAATTTTTGCTTCCCTTCCATTCAATTTAGTGGGATACTGAATTTCTTACAGAGAGTTTAAGAAATACGTCTAGATGTGATTTTTGAGATAATTTTCTTCCGCGATTCCCCATCAAAGAAATGTGCATTCCTTTCGGTGATTTCGATCCAGCTTTGTTGCCCTCCCACTAAATGCTCCGAGATACTGAAGTCCTTCCAAAAGTTTTTAGAAATATGTTTCGATATGATTTTGAGGTAATTAAATCATATCGAGATATGATTTAAATGATCAAAATATATCATATGATTTTGAGGTATTAAATCATTCCATGATTCTGAATGATAGAAAGGTGCATTCATTCCAATAATTTCGATTCTAAATTTAGTGGGATACCGAATTCGTTCCAGAAAGTCTCAATATGATTTTGAAGTAATTTTCGTTAATGATTTCGGCTTAATTTTTCCTTTTATCTCGATAAATGTAATTGGATACTGAATCCCTTCCAATGAGTTTTAGAAATATGTCTCATTATTTCGAGGTAATTTTGTTCCATGATTCTACATCGAAGAAACTTAAAGTCATTTAAATGATAGCTGTTAATTTTGTTTCCCTTCCACTGAATGCTGTAGAATGATGCATTCTCCTTTCCATGAGTTTTAACAATACATCTCTCTAGAATGTGGTATTTGTCTCCTCTTCTAGTTGATTTGAAGAATTTTATTTGCCATCTAAATAATTATTCAATTTTCATTGCTAAATTTAGAAGTATCTTTGAAATTTTGTTTATATTTATTTTATCTTTTAAGGCGACTTTTCAGAAATAAATATGTCTTTTCACATTTTGGTTTCAATAATTAGTTTTCGATTTTTATTGTCCTTATATTGAGTATTCTTTTTTTATCATTTCAAACTCCTCTGCAATCGATGAAGGGAGAGCATCCCACAGGAATAATCAGCATTCC
The DNA here is from genome assembly GCA_026289955.1 of Argiope argentata. Classification (NCBI taxonomy): domain Eukaryota; kingdom Metazoa; phylum Arthropoda; class Arachnida; order Araneae; family Araneidae; genus Argiope; species Argiope argentata. The sequence continues at coordinate 893,289 of JAOUZG010039500.1, forward strand.
GAGAAATCAATCATATCCTTTTTCAAATGTTATCGTCATTTTTTGAAGGAAGAGAATGGAAGAGAGAAAAGATTAGAAATGTTTCATTAATTTTCTTCTGTGGTTTTTCAATAAAATTGTGTTCACTTACTGAGCTTTTCGCATTGAATGATAAATATTAAGAATGCAGATTTCTTCAGAAGGCAGACTTTTGAACCCTTGCACAAATCAGACATGATTTGTTGTTTGTATTATCCTGCGCGTTTGATGAGAGTATCCTTTCCAGATTAAAATCATGACGCCATCTACAAATGAAATGGAAATAAAATAAAAGAATAGCAATATATAGTCGGCACGATTTCTTCTGCTTAAAATGTTGATATCCAGTCAATGGAATGTTGAGGAATGCATTTGTATTTTACTGCAATTGAGAAAGATTTTGGGGTGGTTTCAGTTTAGTTGTATTAATGCCCGGTGTAAAGTAACATTTAGGGCTATTTTGGACTTCTTAATTGTGAACAACGAGGAATTACTTCCTGCGCTGGTGCCCCCCTCTCTCCACCATACCACACCACACCAGCGGATGGACTCACAACCGTGACGAAGTTAATGTCCAACAGTCCCCCTTACATGATGGTTCTTAGGGGGTATCAGGTCTCGAACCTGAAACTCTACGGCTCACAAGCCGAGGTCTTACTATCAGGCTACTGTGGCGCTTTTGAGAAAACAAGATTTTATGAAAATCAAATTTTAGCTCACCTTTAGGTTCAAAGAGTATTGCACAATTGATAATTTGAAATTAAAAATAAATATGTTTCACATACATTTTAAAAAAAATATTGTAAAACCTTTTGGTCTACAAGCAGAATACGAAAATATATTTCAATGAGATTTCCAGTGATCTTTTAACATGCCAGTTAATCTTCGAAAAATACTATTTATTTAAACTCAACAAGCATCATCTAATAATAAGGAGCATAGCCTATTACAAAAGGTTCTCAATCTTCAAACATTGCAATCCACTTCGCCCTAGCATTCATTTTTTTCTAAGCCAAGTAACAAGCACTAAACGTTTTCTAAGCTAAGTAGCAAGTATTAAATTTTTTCTAACCAAGCCATTTTTAAACAGAATAAATTTCACATTCCTAGTGAAAAGGAACGTTTAATTGGGAGGCATTTAATGGAAACAGCTTTAAGGAACAGGTATTCTTGAGGTAATCAAATTGATTAGCCAAGTTTTTTAAGATATCAAAATTTTTCCGTAATTAGATTAAGTAGGCTTTTATATAAATGTGTATTAAACGTCGTACCGCAATTCACTACAATTTTCGAGATATACTTCATTTTGCTTCCTGAAATATCAGTCCAAGAATCGCCAACCTGCTGGATACCATATATTCAACAAATTTCAGTTTGTTAACAGCAAAACAAGATTTTCTGCTATTTTTATTCACAGGTATTTCGAAAGTATAGCCATACAATTCAGATTTATCCTTATTATGAACATAATTTTTCAAATTATAAATATGATTTTTTATTTAAATATTAAAGTTTTTCCAAGACTTTTAAATAAATTCATCGTGCAGCATTTTTAACTGATCACGACCAGAGGAATTAACATACATCTTATTTTTATGACGTATGAAATACGTTGTTATCCCCATTTTTTTTTTAAAAAAACTACTACTGGATGAGGATATGCTCATAATCCAAAAAAATTTTGAACCAATGATAAGGATCGGTTTCTATTAAAAGAAAGGAATTTTATTTTCAGGTCAAAATAATGATTGATTAGAAATTTATTAAGCTCCAAAATTATTGTATTATAATAAAAATATGATTTGGTTTTTACATATTCACCTATATAGTAATTATTTTATGCTCTAATCACTAATATAATTATTTTATGCTCTAATCACTAATATAATTAATTATTTTATACTCTAATGCTAAGTGAAGATTTTTCTCATAGAATGGTTACAATAGTTTTAAATTACTTTAATAAAGTTATGGCGCCTAAACTGTTCTTTAACGAACTTTTGAAAGGTATGCTAGTCTGAATGCGCTAAACGAAGAAGCTTAAAAGAAGCACATTTTATAGTATATGGAAAAAATGTTTAAATTCGTGAGTCCGTTGAAAATTCTAAGAATGCATGAAACTTTTTAGTTTTTTAAAAACATGGTAATGCAATCAAAACAAAGGAATCGTGAATCATGTTGAAATTTCTAGAGCTAATAATTCGATACCAATTTTTTTTTTCATAAACTCGATTGCAATGAAAAGAATAGTTCAGGATATAGAAGAAATCATTTTAAGAATATTTCAAAAATATCCTCTAAATATTTTTTTTAAAAATTTAAATAAACGCTCATTGCATTAAGCCATTTACTATATAAATAACAGATGCTTGTTAATTTCCTTCTTTTTGCCTTAATTTACTGAATGATAAGAAATGACAGATTTCCTAGGTTTTCTATTTAATTTACTCGCAAAATAACTGCTGGCGAAAAACAAAAATTAAACATTCTTACAATCAATCCGTTAATAATAATTTTATATCATTTGAGAGGAAAATAACTTTTTAAAAAAAATTTAAATTACCTTAAAACCGCCCGATTAGAAAGCAAATTTAATATTTATTTAACTGCTGTATTATAATGATCGTTAAAGCTCGTGCTTCACAAAGAGTTGACCAAAAAGCAAATTAATTTAACGACCCCTCAAAAAGTGGCATTTACTAATCGACTATGAGAATTTTACAATACGAGTGATAATTTCGAAACCCACTTGGGATATGTGCACAACTTTTTTTTTTGGGGGGGGATTAAGCTTTAAGATTTTGGATTTCAGCTTAAATTGTATGCAAGAATTTTACTGTTCCGATTGACTTTTTTCCCACATTCACATACGAACACAGCACATTCTAAATTTGTGTTATTTATGCACTCATTTGACGATTCTATGAAATTTAATTTTCTTTAAGTCGGTGAAAAAAGTTCAGAAATATGCTGGTTGTCTGAAAAGTATGGCTACAATTTCAAAAAACCTCAGGTTTAAGGTTGAATGCGAGTTTTAATTTTGCAAGAGCAAACCTAAGCTAAACTGCACCCAAAAAACTCTCAGAGTGATAAACACACAGACATAATTTTTTTAAATGCATTTTTTCTGTATGATTTGAATTGTGAAGATTTTCCTAAATCTTAAGTTTGAAGTTTTTGACGGTTAAAATATTTTTTGTTTCCATCATCAAAAGAAAGTAAAAATTGCACTAATTAAACTAGAATAAAAGGAAATTATTTATCAGAATTTCAAAAAATTATTCTGAGTCTAAATTGTCCTTAAAAAATTTCCGCTAGAACTTAATTTTCTGGAAAACTTCAGGTTCAAATACAAATTTACTTATAATTATCCAGCTGTTTGTTGACTATGATCACATGATAACAAGCGCAAGTGCGAAGGATGGCTCTTTGCACAAGTGAGGATGTTACACAATAAAAACATGAATATGGACAAAATTTTCTTAAGTGGACGTCACTGGGAAGTTTGGAAAATGGACTCTCTGTGTCATGTACGGCCCCAGTTTTTTGTCCGCAATCAATATTGGGAAATGCATTCTCGCTATCGTATCGAATGGTATGAAAACTGCATATGATACAAGAAAAATAAGAAATTTAATGAAAAAAATCTGTTTGTACTAAACTAAAGAGATTAAAAATTCCTTATTGATGGTTAAAATATATTGCTAAATTCACAACAGAAAAAAAAGATACTATTTCGATAAAATAGACTAAATATAATAAATAACTTTGATTTGATAAAAGATACTAAAGATTTTGATAATATACTAATTTTGATTGAAACAAAGCTGGAAAATTCTCGAAATTAGACTTCTATTCTACAAAAGTTATTTTTTTAACATGAAAAGCAAAAAGGTGAACGAAATGCAATACATTTGATAAATAATAAATTTTAAGCCATAAGTAAACAAGTATTAACATTTTCTAAATATATGCCTAAATTTTATCTTATTCTTAAATAAAGCTCTGTAAACAAAAATTCTCCCCATTCATTTTCATGAATATAAGACTTTTATCCATAAAAACTTTTTAAAATTAATTACCTTCTTCAAAAATTCGACTAAGAAACAGATGTCATCCATAATTCCACGAAAACAAAATGGCTGTAATTTTCTTCAGTGCAATTTTCTTTGATCGCATTTTCATTGAGAATCAAAAGTATATAAAATATGTAAGGACTATCTCCACGATAATATTGAAACTTTAGAATTTCTTTTACATCAAAGGAAAGAAGATAGGTGGAAGTTTATTAAATTTTAGAAAATATAATAAAGGATTTTCTTCGAAAAAGTTAAAGTAGTGCCTAGACTCCTATAAATTATTTGTTCGCAAAAATTTTGAATAAAATACACTATTCGATAAGAAAATAAGATTGTAACTACTTGCATTTTAACTTACTTGAATTTAAAAGCTGCTCTCTTGAGGAAGAATTGTTAGTTGAATGGTTCATAAGACGATTTTTTTATCGCATACATTGTATCAAAAAATTATTACAAGCGATTTTTTTTTTTAAAAATAAAGCAATAATAGGGGATAATAGTAAGCAAATGAAGTTTGAATAAAAGTGTAACAAAAAAAAGAAATAAATTATTGATTTCTACAGAATTCCTTGGACATTTGGAAAAAATTCATACAGAAATTTATTTCGGATCCGAATTTTAATGGTGTCCTTCAGTTTTTTTCCGATTCCACGCCATAATCTCAATTAGAGAAACCGATTCAAATTCGTCTTTTTTGCAAGTTCCATGATTTGTGGTTGGCAGCAACAACAAAGAAATGTGCCTGCTGTTGATACTCGCCTCAGGTAAGTATTTTTGAAATGGAATATTAGAAATGGTTGAAGTTCTTCGGTGGAGGTGTAAGAGAAGTCAACTGTGTGAAACTGGTTTATTGCCCCACCATTTTAAGATGATTTCTTTCCGTTAGGTTGGACGTTCGACAGAAAGGATGAATGGCTCGAATCTGTTGACCAAGGTCTGTTAATGTTAATTTGAAATTCGATTTTAATATTTAACTTATTATTTTTATTGCTCTAGTAATAAGCACACTGATATTATACTCGACATAATATTTGACTGTCCATTTTGCAAAAATTTGAGTTAGTTTACTCAGAGGAATAACAGAATTTTTATAAAATAATAAAAATAATAATTTGTCTCCAAAATAAATGAAATTTTTGAATATTTTCAGTTTAAATTCAAATTTCGGAACATTCCTTTGAATTACTTTAAGAAATCTATCAGGTATGCTTCTGATTAGTATTTGGAGAATGCTTGATTTTAACGAGAACCAACTATAACGATAACCAACTATTTCAATTCCAGAACAGTATAAAACTATCATTCACTTAACAAAGGTTTGCAGTTAAATTCGGATTTACACTGATGACTCGCCAATTTATATCCACCAATGATGAATAAAATAACAAAAAATATAGCATTAAATTTTTGCATGAAAAGTTTTGGACAAAGAGATAAAAAAAAATTTACAGAGCAGACTTTTGCAAAAAATAAATAAATTATTATTATAATTTGACGAAAAATTAAGGGGATTTTTGAGCATTTTACATTTAATTCAAATTTTAGATATCTTGGAAATTCGGTCAGACATGGTTTGAATTAATGTTTGAGGAATGTGTAGTTTTAATGAGAAACATCCTTGCTCTACTGATCCTTTTAGTTCCTAAATAGTTGAAAGCGGATATGCAAGTACTCCCTAAAAGATTTCAGTCTAATTTAAATTTGAACTGATGGTTTGTCTGTCTGTAATTACCATTTGATTCTGAGTAAGCTAAACTCATATGGAGTAGGAAGTAAGAATCACCACATTATTCTCTTTGAATTTCCAGTTTTCTCTATCCAAGATGTTTTTAATTGGATGTAGACGGGCTTTGAGAATATTTTGATAATCTTTAGAGCATTGTCGACCATTAAGATAAAACAATATCCGTTGACACTTTGAAATAGAAAACGTCCCAAACCGTGAGAGAATCTTCCCTCCTAGTTGCCAGTCCAACCATCGGGGCTATCCAAATTAAATTTTTTCCTTCAGTGGAGGAAATATTTAACCATTATTGCTCTAATGCTTGATTTTTTTTATTTCTATCTATGGTGCAATTTAGGAATAGGTGCTCTATATATTCTGCGATGTTTGTGGAATATGCTTGTCTGTAAATGACAATAAATATTATATTTCGAAATGGCAAACGCTAAAATTCTCGCAATTTCAAAAACCTGCTTCATTTAGAGTTGAAATTGCCTGCAGAATTTCTTTACTTGGCCATTGTGACGAATACTTCTTTTTTAATGGGCCGTGGTGGCCTCATGGGAAATTCTCATTTTCGGGAGCAAAATATTTCAGGTTCGAGACCCGATTCAACAGGAGAATCACTGCGTAAGTGAGTTTGGCACTCGATAAATCAGTTAGGGTCGAATGCCATTCCGGCATGGCAGTGGGGCTGCCAGCACAGGTGTCATTCCATCTTATGAAACTGGTTGAAATAATGACGTCCATCCTAAAATAATCGTCATTAAATAGTATTGCTTTAAAAACCGGACTTAAATAAAACTGAACTAAAAAATCCTTTGTTTATCCATATCAGAAACCTCAACATTTTGAGTCTCTAAAAGTCACATTTTAGCTATGTCAAATATATGGAGATGAAGAGTGATTTCCCAACTATTTAAGAAAAGAAAAATCAGCATTGGTTTTTATATTTAATGGTTACATCTCATGGTTGATATTTGATGGTTTCATCCCATTATTGGTTTAAAATGTTAAATCCTATGCACAGAATACACAAATTTGTTTGATGCGATAGTTAAAAAAATTGAATCTTTTCATGTATTATATATTTTTGGGACAGCTTATTTTAAATTTTATTTCTTTACAAAAAAAAATCTGATATATGATGTTTCTGTTTTGCAAAATTTTTTATAATATGTTAAATATTTTTTCCCATGATTATTGCTTCATATCTTTTACTTGTATTTGAAAAAATTACTTGCCTAGGTAGGGTCATTTTTAGTCGCACTGTATATTTTTTATGAAATTTTTTCTCATTTCTGATCAGTTTTCTTTATAAAATCATTTGATTATTTCCTACAGTCGTTTCTTGGGAAAATGTATTCTTTTTAACATTTACATAATTAACATTTAAAGCTTTTTATAAAAGTTTACATTTTACTTTTCCAAATTTTAAATTAAAAAGATATTCTCAGAAAAAAACCTTTCTTAAATCAAATTTGATTCATATTTTTAAAAAAAATTATGATACTAGTTTATCAAGATATATTTACAATTACCTAGACTATAAAATCCTCTCATTTGAAGAAAAAAAATTAGTGAGCGAATAAAAAGATTTAAGGCTTTATAATGCAAAAAAAACATTTGAACATTTCATGTTACTTATAAGTTAAAATCATTAATTTTTATATTCGCTACTATTAAAGCGTTTTTCATTTCAAGAATTAAGTAATGCAATTCTTTTCTGCAATGTTTTTTTTTATAAATATTCTGATAAACATCTTAACTTGAAGATTTCTTCTTTTATATCTTCAAAGTCGAAAAAAAGATCTTCAATTCTAGTTTTCAAAAACTTTTGACTTTATGCATTTAAATATTTATTTTATTTATGTTTTCAAAAATTTATAGAAAAATTCAAAATATAATTTATTTTTATGCAAAAACTCACAAATAAAATTTTTGAATCTATTACGACCACTTTAACGTTATCAAATTAGTTTTCAATTAAGGAAAACCAGTCGATGGAATAAAAAAATTGTTGATATATTAATAAACTTGATAAAAATAACTAAAGGCAAATTTAGTTTCAAATATTTAAATTAATATTTCATCATAATTTTCGCAATTTCTATACTTTTTCTTTATATACTTCGTATATCAGAGAGTAATTATATATGATTTCCGTCTTCATTTGGCTTATGCATGTTTCCACTTGAAGAATTCTCTGTGAGAAGTATTTATTTAATGAAAATAAAACGAAAGATTTGGAAATATTGGCTGAAAATTAAATATATATAAAAAACTTTATTAAAGGAAATAATGATAGCTGCTTCTTTTAAATATAATTGATTGATCAAATCAAAGAAAGATATACGAATCATTTCTTCTATTATTAAAACAGCGTTTTATTAATTAAAGAATTACACATCAATCAGAATTATTATCGTTAAAGAATAAACATCCATTATTTCCCTACAAGTTTAACAATCCGTTGAGCTTCATCAAGAAAACAATACATTTAAATAAATTATCAAAGTGTTGGAAAAGCAAAACAAAGAACTTATGTTAAATCAAAATCTTTAATTGTTATTTCTGTTAAATTACTGTAAAAGAACCTCGCAAGAAGCGGCTGAAAATATAACAACTATATGTATCATACTGTAATAAATAATTATGGATATTTAGCTAATAACTATGTGTGAAAAGGTACTTAAAATAATTTTGTAGGTCACATTATTTCCATGAAAAGTACAATATGAAATTATCGATTTAGAAACAAAAATAAAAACATAAAATTGAAAGGAAAACTATTTATAATAAAAGTATAATTTATAAAGCATCCAAATCTTTCGACGAAAACCACCACTGTGTCTGAGCCTATCTAACAGCAAAGGAACACTTCAACAAGCTGAAAAAGTTAGTAAATTCGCCGTAAAAAAAAACGGAAGCAACAAAAACGATTTCAGGAACCCTGCGATACATATGCACTTTCGCAGGAAAATACTTGGGGAGGAGAAACAGTTTTGACATTTTTGATTTCGGGTGGTATCTATCTAGGTTTACGCATTGCAAACCTAGCGTTTTTTACAAGAAAAATTGAATTCTGATAGAATTTCTAAACTCGAAGGGTATTTTGTTGTCCATTATTTAAAGTTTCGCTTTTTTTTTTTGGAAAAAGTGGTTAAAAGTTTAAATAGAAAAAGAGTTTATCTAAATAAAGGTAAAAGTAATTGTTGCTATATATGAACGCTTCCCAACAATTTTGAAAAACTGGGTCGAATTTAATCAAATTTTATGCACTTATGTAATAAGACATGAAAACGAATGTTAACTGCTCAAAACACAAACTATTAATTACTATTGAATTAATTAGATATTAGGCTTAAAAATTTCGTTTTTGTACTTTAAATTAATGTATAAATATTTCTTTGATTTATTTGCCATTCTAATATGTTTTTCAATAATGTTTATATTGGTCAAAATAAAACTTTAAAATAACCATGCTTAAAGCTAAACCTAAATCATAGGTTCAAACGAAGATTGTATTTTTTTATAATGCAGCATTTCATGAACAAAATTCGGTATTAATGTAACAAATATTAATAAATAATGGAGTTAAGGATGCTTTTAAAAGTCGTCTGTTTCAAATGATATTCTAATTTCGTTCAATAAAGATATCAGACGATAGCAAAGATTTCAGAAAATAATAAATAATTCTTACTATAAAAGAACCTTACTTAAAATACTTTGTACAAAAGTCATTTTTATATTAAAAATATCCATGAAATGGCTTCAATCATAAGAAATGCTGATTATATCAAATAGTTATATTTAAAGTCTGAGAATAGTTACATGATTAGTAAAATAAAATTAGCCCAAGAAAGTGAGTTTTCAGTTAACATATTTCTAGCACATATTTCTAGCACAATCAAGTGAAATATCACATTTAGTTTATAATTAATTACAAATAAAAATATTTTTTGAATTTTCTTTAATAATAAATAATAACAAAATCAAACTCTCTATCAGTTGGTATTACTAGTAAAGATAAAAATTTATGGGTCTAACGATAATTAAACTTTAAGAATATTAGAATAGTGCATCTTCCATAAAAATGCAAGTGTATAGAATTGCAAAAGTCTAGCTCCTGAAGTGGGAAATCAATTGCAAAATTCCATTTCTAGAAATATGAAACAAATTATGTTTAAAAAAGTATTTAAAAATATCTTGTTTCAAATTTCGCTGTGAAGTTCAAAATTTCCATGAGTTAATAATTCTTTGTTCTCCGATGGTGCCTCTAACTCACCACTTAAGATTATACATCCTTTTGAGGCCTTATTTATTTATTTTTCAAATTTAATTTTTAAAAACGCCTACATAATGTTTAAGAGATGTAGATTAATTTTTCAAAGAAATTCGACTTAAAATAATTATGTATATTTATTTTTCATAGCAATATACAAATCTTAGTATCAGGAGAATAATTTTTTATTGAATTATTTTCGGAGAACAAAGGGTTAATTATTATCATGTAAAAACATGATGTTGCTTTGATTAGAAGGTTTTAGTGTATCAGAAATTTAAGGACAAAAATATTTTTACCTGCTTTTACAGTATTTAATTATTATGTATGTTTCTTTGAAAGAAGATGAGTTTTTTTTAAAGGTTTAACAGCTTTTACCAGTATTACTTCATTATTACGTATACTTTTCTTTGATAGCAGATGCATTTTTAAAAGGTTGTCCATCTTTTACTAGTATTGTTTTATCATTACGTATGCTTCTTTGACAGCAGATGTGTTTTTCAAAAGGTTGACGTAGAACTAAGATATCATAGTTATTATTTTATCTCAAAATCGGTTGAGCTCCAAAATTTTGTTTGCCCAGTAGAAAAATTGAAAATGAAAGTTTTAAAAAATTATATATAGAGAGAGCGAGACGGGGGGGGGAGGATAGATACCAATTGAAAAGTCTCGTGATTGATTCAAACCAGTTTAAATTGGTTAGTGACTTAAATTAATAAAGAGAAATATTGACTTAAAAATTTTAATGTTCTCACAGGATAACTTGAATTTGTTTGAACATTTCATTTTCGTTTATTTTATTTTTATTTATACTGATCTTATCAAATGATAGATTTTATATGACCGGTTTCAGATCTTTTTATAATGAAAATTTTGAGTCTAATTTTTTAGACATTTTCAAAATTAAAAAATATATATTATTTCAAAATAAAAATTTTAAAATACTTGTTCATAATTACAATACGTGGAAAATACTTTTCCAAGTATCTTAAATAACCAAGTTATATCAAAATGTTAATCGTGTCAAAAATTTCCTGTTTGAACTCGTGTTTCTATTTGTCTATTAACTTCATTGTTTTCATCTATTTTTCTATCAGAATCCATTGAATTATTCAAAACTTTATATATTCAGAAAAGTTAACATAAAATTTGTATTTATTTTTTTTTTCGTTAAAAACTTCTATCTACTAAAACCTCAACATGAGTACACTCAAAAAGTATAACAGTTTGATTCATAAAATTTTCATTAAATGTCTGTTGAGATTAAGAGAAAAAAATATGCAGTCTTAACGAAAACTGTAATCTTACCTAAGTTTCTTAGAAGTAAAAATAAAATGATTTTTTTTAAAAAAACGAAACATGGCTGTCGTGAACAATATACTGGATTCGAAAGCAAATCCTTAATTCGCATCATACATAATTTGTTTAAATGAATGTCAAGGGTGCAGTAACAGTTAAGATAGTTGTATATAAATTAAAAAAAGGAATGAGAATCCTCGCTTCGACGTGCGTGATTAGCGAGAGCTCCGCATTTCGTCGGACTTTGGCTGCCAACGGTAATTAATAAATTATGTGTTTTTCCAAAGAAAGGAAAAGGAAAAAATATGTTGCGACGGTGAGACCTTGTTTCAAAATAAATAATCAACAAAAAACTTCAAGGAATTAAGCCTTCAAAAAGTTTCAATTTTTTTTCTGAACCTTATAAAACGTATACTTACTTTAACAGCAGAACATTTTGTGGTCACCTTATCAGTCGAGACTAATAGGGTATCATCTCAGAAATGAGATCATTTGCAAGATATTTTACGAAACACTAAATGAACATACTAAAAAAGTATTGCATCTTATATTATTATCAATAACAATCAGATTGAAATTGTAACAGATACAGTATTTGAAAATTTGTAACAGATACAGTATTGCTGTTGTGTATTTTATCAAAGTAAATAATATATATATTTATAAAAAGGGTGAATCAAAAGGATTTTAACAAGCATTAGGATAAAAAAAGGCATACCAAAACAAGGCAAAGTTTAAGAATAAATTGGCAAATGAATTCGCTTATATTCGCTAGAAGGGTTTAGGAGATGGAGTAAACTGAGTAAGCAAATCCTAGCATTGTGCTGCTTTCCATGATTTTCATTCAATTTCTTTCTAGTGCATGTGTTGTCATCATTTTCTTTAGCTCTTAATTTTTAATTTCTCAGAAATCAAGTTCTTAAAAGTATAATTCATTGAACTCTCTTCATTACTTCGGAATAAAAAATTGCTATTTGCTTAAAAAAAGCAGAAATTTTCGGCATATCATGTATATTTTATGCAATCCAGACTGAAAGTTGGCGTAATAAGTTTGGAAGCAAATGAAATAAAAGAGATTTTTTTTTTCAAACATCCGCTTGCAAAGAATATTTTAGTAGTCTGCTTCTTGCTTAAAGTAAGAGTTCTATATAAATTAATAAAAAAAATTGTAAACAAATTTAAGAAACTTTATCTTGATGAATATAACCGAGAAAGGCTTCATTCTTTTAAAAAAATATTGAAGTAATATTTGCTTTTATCCTTTGTTTTTTTTTATATTAATCATTTCTCTTGTCCTGTGATTTCTTTATATTAGTCCCTATTTCTGGCACTTCTTCCCTCACAGTAACTTTTGCACCGGATCTAGAAACCACTTGGACGAGAATTTTTGCTAATAGCTCCTTTTAAACGAAAATTCGATTACTCGGGAAGCTAATTGACGATCATAAAGAACTTCTCCTCTGCAATTTCAACAACTGCTGGTTCTTTCCGTTACTGTATGATCACATTCATCGATCATTCATTGAAGCAGACTACTTGATAGTTTCGTTACATATTCTGGGACACATTCAAGGACTGTTTCTTTAGCGATAGACAGTTTTGCATTTATATACTTAGATATTTCCTTCTGATGTACTCAGGGCATTTTGCATATGTACGTGAACTTTTTTTAACTGCTCTGCATGAAAATGTACCAGCTAATATTTTAACCCTTTTCTGGTATATTTCTATTTGGATTGTTGTTCTGTTTTCTTCTTTTGCTAATACTTTAATCTTTTAAGCATTTTCTTTTTTTTTATTTTCCTTACTCTAATTTCAGTTTTAGTCATGAATTCATTCTGTACTGAAAATTTGTTTTTGGTACTTATACAATTTTTTTCTTCAAAAATTTTGTCACGTCCTTTTGCTTTTATTTGCTTTCAATTGTATATTGTTCAGAACACGCTCCCAAAAATATATTTACTTTTTTTCTCTCATATTTGTCCATTACTATTGACCGAGGATTTCACACTTATCGATATAAAAACATAGGTTTGGATAGGCATAGATAGGTGTGAATTTTAAAACAAATGTTACTTTTCATACATACTTTTAATAAAGTTAAATAGATAATTAAACTCTATAATTTTAAACATAAAAGTCATAATAAAATTTGTTTGAAATGTAATTAAGCTATATGACTGTTGTTGTGAAAACTTATACAATTAGCATATATCAACATTCTCCAATTCTAGCAATTGTCAAAATTCTAATTTAATAGTTTGAATTATTAAATTGAATAGACATCGGAAGTCTTTCATGGTAATATATATATTATATGCTAATAACTTTATTTTAAAATAAAATTTTTAATATTATTGAAAACTTATCATAAATGTTGGAATAATGAGTATTTTAAGCCCCATCCTTTATAATATAATTGACTAATTTAGAGGATAACACACTTTAAATTGAAGTTACTTTTTCTTTCATGATGACATATATAACGGACAACAGCATCCTGTGTCCACTAGATAGCCAATGGTCTCGTCCGCGCCATAAAGATACCAAGTGGGGTTTGAGAAACTAATACCGGCCACGAGCTAACTCGCGTGATGGAAATTCTGGGCACTCCCTTGTATCGAACTCCAATAGCATTAATCAGAAGTGGCACGATAGAAAGTTTGCGAGCGCTCTACCCAGTGGCGTTATCAGTTCGACTTGTTGGCAATCAATCAGACCGGGCAACAGAATCATCGGATTATCTTTTGACGCCCAATATTCGAGAACTGTATCAGCTGTTAACAAGGTAACACGTTCGGCCTCTGATGGATTGCGAGAGAGATGCATTGCGATGGGATTCAGATCGGGGAGCGTGCTGGATCATTGTTCTGAATTAGGTGCTCCGTGTCGAGAGGCTTCGAAGTATAGGCGATGAATTATAAGAACAGACAGAGTATATTTTATTCTCCCACTTTCTAATAAATTACAGAGGAATGGGAAAGGACCAAATTTAGCTTCCAGTTTTTTTTAATTTCTTATATACGGTTTTTCTAAAATCTCACAATATTTTGATTAATCTCTACGTTTCAAATCACTCTGAGTGTGAAAAACCCATTTTGGGGATGTTATCTGTCTATCTGAGAATACAATAGCTCAAAGATGATTGAGTATTGAGGTAATAAATTTTTTAATACAAAAATTTCAGATTAATGTAAAATATTTAATAAAAACCATTCAGAAAAAGTTTGTATATCCGGTCGGCAGAACGCAAGGAAGCTCGATAACTACTAGACTAAAGAACTATGTGGATGAAATTTGGGGTATAGTTTCAGCATCTGTATCATATCAAATTTTATCTAAAATATCGATAAAGGGGTTGATCGTCTGTCCTTCTGTTCTTTTGTATGCCTATCATCTTGATACGCAATGAATTCAAATACATGAAATTGAGCACAATTAAGTCACTGAAGTTGTTGTTGTTACTAATGGAACTTGGCATGGAACAGCCCTCTGATGCATCAGTAGATTTAAGCCAAAATAAGCGTCTCTTGTTTCAAGTAGCTCCAACTAGAGTCAAGAGTACAACTTTAGCTACACACACGTCACATTCGCTTGCACAGTCCCTTTTTACAGGAGGGCACATTCACACTCCTCACAGATAGAACAGATAGAATCCGGGACTCTCGGAACACGAGAAAGACACTCTACCTCAGTGCCAGGACGCCGGGAGGTACTGATGTATTGTCTAAAATCGAGTACTTTATTCCGACTGATTGATTCCTATCGGTTTAGAGAAAGATGTCCAAATAAACTCTCAGTTTTCTGTCACTTGAGTAGTAACCGCATTCCAGCTATTGATCGGCAAAAAATGCCCCCTTATTTGTAAATATTTTTCCTCAGAAGCCTCCGGTTAATAGATAAGTACCGATTTCCTCTGCTATATTATGAATTAAACAAGTTTCATGTGTGAGGGACTCTACAAATAAAATCTGTGCATTCACATCGTTCACGGTCTTAACCAAGACTCATAATCTTCTGTGGCAGGAGAGGAGAATAACATCTTTATTAGGAAGTTTGCAAGAAATTTCGTCGTTACCATTCTTGAATATTATCATGAAATAGATCCGATCTGAACCAGTTTCATTTACACAAACGTCCTTTAACTGATAAAATTCACCCCAAATTGCATATCATGATCAGCACAAAACTCTGGATTCCAGCCAAAAATCAGTCTTTCTTAACCATTATTCGACAAAGGTATGCATTTAATACACAAGTACCGGATTACTTTAGTGCACTGCGAAACGCACAATTTTTAAATGTGAAATTAAAAATCTGAGTACTCATATTTTCCTTCGTGATGAAAATAAAAATGCGACCTAAAATAATGCATAAGGTCCATACTTTTAGCAAGAGAAGAAGTTTCAAGATCTTTCATGCTAGTATATAGAAAATTCTATACTAAAAAAATTTTGAAAAAATAAATAAATAAAAACACATAACAATTTATGTTGGATAATACGAATTTTTCATTTGTCCAAGAGAATTCAATGTCATTTTATATTTAATACCGAAGTAATTACAACCTTTCAATTTGTCCACTCATTTTGACTCCAGAGTTAGAAAAAACGTGTACACACAGCAGCAACAAAAGAATGCAATCCTTATATATGAAGGTATTTTCCTACCTTTTAATGTTTTCAAGAGTTTCATTGGATTCTAATTTCAATGATAGAGAAAAACAAAGTTTTATGCCCTCCTTATTCCCAATAGATTTTTTATTTTTCAATTATTTATTAAAAGTATGCTTTTCAACTTTGTGCTACTTTTATTTAAAGCTAGTGATTGATATTTATATTAAACATTTGTATTAAGAGAATTTTTCATTATATTAGTAACTAGTCACCTTTGGCGGTCAATTAGTTCACTAGGATCATTGACTCTTAAAAATTTCAACCAATTTTGTATAATTTGGTTTTAATAGCAATCGCAGCAAATTATTCTTAAGCCTCGAATTCTGATTCTATAACTCATCCTGTTTTAGAAACCTTACATTGCTTTGTTTATCGTGCTATATATTTCCCTAATCTCTTTATATATCTTCATGAAAAGAATTCTATGCAAGTATGCCGGTATTAAAAATAGACATTTAAGTTATTTTTTTTTACCATCACTTGATTCTTCAGTTAAATCTTAATCGTAAATACAATAGCATTAAAATTTTTTTGTTTAAAACTTGCTTTAATCTGAAACCTAGAAAAATGAAAAACAAGCTTGTTCCTCGCATCTTTATCATCAACAATGACGAAATTCAGGGTGTAATACTAATAGCAATAATAGAACAGATTTAAATTTCAATTCAAAAAGGAAATGTGCTATCGTAAAAATGCTTAATTAAAAATGTAAAAAATATACAGTAAACAATATTACAAAAGACGATTTTTTAAAAAATTTTATATATAATAATTAATTATGGTTCGTAATATTTTTGGAAGCTATCGCCACAAAAAACTATACAAATTTCGCCTAATTTTTAATTATTCAAAATTTTAAATAAATATCTCCGATGAGTGCATTCCCATTTTTTATATATGGAAAGTTTTGTAGCTGTATATAAATGACCTTGTCTATAGACATCTTTATTTTCATCATTAGAAGAGATAATTTCATAATTAGATTAATTTTTCATTTTCATATTTCACTCAAATAACATAAGGATATATATAAATCCACCCAAAAAGCGTTTCAATTAAAAAAGTAGCGGCCTAAAACATTTTCGACATAAATTTTGTTTTAGTTGAGAAAAAAAAATTTAAAACTGATATTTTTGATTTTTTTCCATCAATTTTTTCGCTTCAAATGATTTTTTATTTTTCTGCCCTTAAGAATATACCTATTTCTCTGTAGGCGGGGAATCAGTGCCATTAGATGCCAAGATGGGTTGGCGATGTTAATGTATATAGTGATTAGTTTCTCCACCCTCACGATAAATTCACCCCACGACCACCTCATCGAATGAACTTATCTGGTATTGGGTGTGGGCTAGGTTGAAGTATTTGTTATCAGTCCATCATATCGCGAACAGCTACCTTACCTTCCCGAGGCCGTTATCGTAAACTGGCGAGGAGTCGTTCAACTCGGACATATTTATCCACTACGCTGGAAAGTTCTAAGATTACCTGTTTATGTGAAAAACAAACAAATCGCAAGTTTTCAGCAATACAAAACTTGCGATTTGTAAATAAACGCATGTTAATATTAGGCTCGTGCCCAAATTTTGCTTCAATTTCTTTCATTCGTTTCTTATTCAATGAAAATGAATATGATTAAAAAATATTCCGACTATAGAATATAATGCAAGATGAACAGCAAACCCACGAAAATATAAATTATAATCAAAAACGACACAGGCCTGAATCTAAAGTTGCTGAATATTATAAAATAATGGGTTGCTTTAAACATAATTGGTGATAAATAAAATAGCCATGATTAATTAAACAATGAAATGAATACTATACACAGTACTTGACATATTAAATATATTGCAGAATTATTACGTAAGAGAGAATTAATCTCAATATTGATAAATTTCGATTCTGAAAACGCAGAAATCTGTGTTTCCTCTGACAAAAGTCAAGTTTAAATGAATAGTGCATATGATAAGAACATTATAAAATATGCAAGAGCTTTAACAAGTGCATATGCTCAATCTAAAAACATTAAAGCCACAATAAAAATAAAAATTACGATGTTTGAAGTCTAAACCTTTAAAATATTAAAAATTTGGAAGAGATTTTAAAACTAAATATATTCAATCTGAAAAAGATTAAGAAAGCATTAGGAATTTAAAATTTAAATATATTTATTCTTTAAATTTTTTTAAAACTGAATACGTATTGTTATGAACATTAAATCTACGAAACTTTACAAACAGTTGCAGACATTTAAGATTAAAACACAAGACAACATATCAAATTCTTCGAAAACTTAACGGACATGTTTTTTAAGATTTTTTTTAAGATCATAAGATTTTGTCTCGCAAAATTAACTTTTACAAACACGTTCTCAAATTAGCGGCTAATTCTATATGTTCTGGCTGATACAACAAAACATATATTGGTATGGTACATAATCAATCTTTGTCGCAACTTCCATGAAAATGCCATAAAAAGTGGTTTATTCGAAGAAACTAAGCAAGCAAAATTTGCAAATTTTTCGACAGATTCAAAGAACCCACCTACAAATCATCTGCAACATTTATTTTAAGTATATAGATCAAAAACATAAAAAGGTTATACATTAAACTAACTAAACTCGCATGACAGATTCTTATAACACTTTAATGCACTGTCTTAAGCTATGTGTGACTCCACAAAATTAGAATTCTGAAAAATGTGCAATTAAGGTAACCACATAATTCAGTTGACAGGCGCATTTTTGTTTTCAAGGAATCATGAATTGATTCCATTAAGTCACTTAAAATAATCAGTTTCATGTACTTTACAATAAAATGTGAGAAACATTGTAAATGATGTAAAACTTTAAAATGTACCACTCAAATAATAATAAAAAAATATCTGTAACAAAGAAAAAAATTAAGCATAGGAAAAGAAAATGAAATATATGATCAAAAATTTCAAGTTATCATGTGAGAACATTATTTTTAAGTCATTATTTGTTTTAATTAATTTAAGTCCTTAACCAGTTTGAAACAATCATGAAACTTCTCTATCGGCCTATCTCTCTCTCTTATATAAATTGGTTTAAACTTTCAATTTCAATTTTTTAGCTGCAAAATACAGTTTTGTAGCTCAACCGATTTTGAAATGAAATAATAGCTATGACGTCCTAGTTCTGCGTCAACCTTTTAAAAACACATCAGTTGACAGAGAAACATATGCAATAATATTGTAATACAGGTAAAAACAGGCAAAAAATACATAATTAAAAGATATTGGTGAATTTATGAGTTATGCACTGATTACGCGATGTTGAACTTCAATTATTTGTTGCCTTCAACTATTTAAAACCCGCGAACGAAAGCAACATCATGTTTTCATATAACAATTATTTTTTCCTGCATT
This sequence comes from Argiope argentata, assembly GCA_026289955.1. Classification (NCBI taxonomy): domain Eukaryota; kingdom Metazoa; phylum Arthropoda; class Arachnida; order Araneae; family Araneidae; genus Argiope; species Argiope argentata. The sequence goes on from JAOUZG010039500.1 coordinate 912,759, forward strand.
TAACTAGAATAGAATACAATGTTTTAAAATTTCATATTTAGTTCTTATAATAATAATTTATTCGACTTTTCTGCCTCGAAACACAAAAATATATGCAAATCAAGTAAAGTATTCCCATTAGTAATGTCTTAAAAATGTTCGCTTTTATGTTACTTTAAAAATACGTCTTTATTCTACGTATTTTAAGAGAAATAAAGAAGGGTGAAGGGACCCTTAATCTGACATTCTTCACAATATATCACTCTTAAATAGGGCAGGATTATGCCCTTAAGGGTCCCTCAGAGGGATGCAGATTTTTAAGCCTTTTTCTTCCCTATACCTTCAGAATTAAATATATTTATCGATTTCAATATAATCTTTATATAAGTAGCTTTATTCTAAGTAATAATTATGTTTTAGTTAAAAAAAGCAGGAAAACATTTAACAGCAAATTATGTTTTAAAATTTGGTTTCAGTACATCGCGTATAAAAAACGGCGCAGCTGAAATTTAAAAACAAGTTTAAAGAAAATAGTAAAAGAAAATGGCAAAATCTTTCTTCAATCAATCTAAATAATATTTACTAAAAAAATCAAATATTTTCATAAAGTTTAAAGCATTTTATTTTTTAGACTTATGAAATAATATAGCATTTACCTAGGATAATTAATTACAAAGTTTAAACAAAATTTGTTTCAACATTTTTAAAGTTTAACAAAATTTGTTTCAGAAATGCATGAGTTTAATTTGGGTAAGTTCATTAACGCTGCCTTTATCATTAAATGAAACAAAGAAAATCAGTAAGTTTAAAAGTAGTGCAAAACGATCTCTAAAGCTCAGGACCCTTTAACAATTGTTTTGCCCGCAGGCCTCGTTTGCCTAATTTATAATCTGTACCAACTGTTTTTAAAATGTAATAACAATTACTTTCAGCTTGTTGTTCCTTTATACACGATCGGAAAACCTATAGTAGTATTTTTTCTAATTTTCTTCACATCACCTATAACTTCTGACTCAAAAATAAAAGTGAAAGGTTTCAGACCAAAATAATTTGATCACGTTTCCTTAAGTCTCTATTAATAATTCAAACCAAAAGAAAAACCATTGCTTTTTAGGGAGTTGTTTTTTCTTGTCACATGAAACATTCAGTACCAAATAATGATTATCTATTTAATAAGAAATGATGCCCTTAATTTTTCACTATAAGGGAGAATTTATGGATTTTACATGAATTACTTAAAAGTAAAAAATAGTTTTTTATCTTATCAACATTAGTTGATAAGATAAAAAACTATTTTTACTTTTAAGTAATTCATGTAAAATCCATAAAATAGTTTTTTATCTTATCAACATTAGTTACGTGTCGTGCGAAATCATTTTGCTTTATGAGGTGGAATAACATTAAATTTGAAGTTTCTTTACTAACATTCACTAAAAAGATTCACTAACTAGATTTTTATTAACTTGCTGGAAGTTAAACCCATAGTTACACAAAATTTAAAATTTTCACGTCTAATATTTTTAGTGTATTTTTATATATATATATAAATTTATTTTCTTCTGAACCATTATTAACTTAAATAAAAATATCAACTGACTCAGACGATTTTTAAAATTTCCCATTTTTTAATGCAATCAGACCTAATGGATAGTTCTTTTATATAAAATATTAATCGTTCGCTTTTAGTCTTTAATTTCAACACTCTTTAAGAATTCTACTCTATAGTTTTGGCAACAGTTATTAATTTGTGTTCTTGTCACTTAATAAAAGATATTTTCGACAAAGTTGATCAAATTATCTTTAAAAACTCATGAAAGACAATTCCAAAAAATATATAAGAATAAAACAGAAAGTTCAAAGAATAAAAGTTGTTTAAAATTTCATAATTGCCTAAAAATGATGTAACTAAATATTTCTTTATTTCAAATCCGCCTGTATGTATTCGATTATTTATCAAATTTTGAAAATTATTAAACATTGCAAGAAATAAAAGTGGCAAATATTGAAGTATAAAATTTAAATTTTAAATTGATACAAAAATATTCCCTGTGGAATAATTTTCTGCAAAGAAACAGCGAAAAAACGATTAATTTCTAATCGTTTGATTTTTAAAGACTTTTGCACTTTGAATAGCTAATGATATACTTATCCTAAATTTTAAGCGGATCAATTTTGCTAATATCAGTCCAGTTGTTTTTGAGAAGAAATGCAGAAACTGCATTGCAAATAATGACTTTGACTTACATTAAAACAAGATCCCACAGAAGAGGCGAATAACTTGGGTAAGCTCCCTATATGGCATTTTTGTATTGTTATACCTTAGACTTAATTTCAAAATTCAATTTTGATTTTCATCTTGCATTTCTTTTATAAATACTAAAAACAACTGAACTTGCTTTTTTGTTGATATTTAGGAATTTTTTCATTAGAGCTTTTATCTTGTAACAAATGGGATACTTATAGGTTTTACTTTTGAATCTGTGGGCTACGTTTAGAGGTGTGCAGATTAACGCATTTGTACCTATTTGAACACACAGTCAACCGAAATAAAAATTTATTTGATTGTTTCTTTTATTGAAAAATTATTTATTTTCATTAGAACCAGAGAAATCTAAAATGTTTCATTTTATTAAAAGCTCCGAATTATAATATTTCCCTAACATTCCCTTCTGATAAGAATAAGTTTTCAAATATATTCCTGTTTTTTGATATTCTGTAATAGCCATCAGAATATGCTAAAAGCAAAAGAAAATTGTGGTATCGTAAAATAATTTGAAACATATCCACTTCAATGATCACAAAAATTAGAAACTATCAATAGATATCAGATTTTTAGAATCAAATACAATCAAACAGCTTAAAAGTTTATATCTTTAAGTTATTATTTCAAGCATAAAGCTAATATTGGGAAAAAAAGAAATGACAATGTGCTTGTGCGTGCTGGTTATTAGAGAAGTAGACATTTTTAAAATTTGGAGTTTCTGAATAGCGCAATTCAAAACTTTTAGAAGATAACTAATTAGTAGTACTAAGATGATAATTGTCTGTCTTTTCAACGATATTTCGTTTCAGTTTGAATTAGTATGCACTACTGTTATAAATAATATAAAAATATTTTTAAAAATGGGTATTTTGCGGCAACAGTGTGTGTGTGTGTGTGTGTGTGTGTGTGTGTGTGTGTGTGTGTGTG
>JAOUZG010039500.1:915937-942994 GCA_026289955.1 Argiope argentata
TGTGTGTGTGTGTGTGTGTGTGTGTGTGTGTGTGTGTGTGTGTGTGTCAAATATCTTAACATAATGAAATTAAATCGAATACAAGTTAATTATGAATCAGTTAAAGCTAAAGAAATTAAACCAAAAAGAGTCTAAACATGTTCTTAGGTTAACTGTTACATAAATAGTTATAAGAAATATTTCGTAACTATCACTTGAACACACTACAACGTTTGTTCAAATTTTCATAAAAAATCTTCTATAATACTGCCACCATTATATGTTATTAATAAGAAAATAGCAAAAATTATAATTTTTTTGTAAATTAAATTTGAATTTTTTAAAAAAATTCTAGAAATTAAGGCAATTAGCCGAAGTTGTAAAGTGGAGACAATTGTATACATTCCTTCCATATATTCCAGTTTCTGAAGGCTCGAAAAATAATTTGCCTTTTGACTTATTTCCATCACTTACGATGAACAAGCATGGGAAAATGAGCATTTAAAATTCAATTAAAAAGTTTTACTTCCGAATAAATAATTTTTATTATAAAAAACTTCATAAAAAATAAATAGGAATGGTAATGAAATATAATTTAACCAAATATAACTAACTTATACTAAAATCTGTAGCTTGTTATAGAAAACAGAAAATAGAAAAATCCGATAATATAACACTTGGTAGAAGTGATGAAGAAAAATAAAATTGTTGAGAAACCGATTTCTTCAATTCCTCTTCAAGTTCTCTTCAAAAGTTTATGTTTACGAAAGCGTCTTATAGAAAATTACTGTCTCCAAAATTCTGAAAATAGCTATACATTTCAGGACAAAATAAAAGCATTTGCCAAAAAATATCATTTTTATAATAATGTAACAAGAATGGCTTGAGGAATCAGGTCCCCAATTAAAACCATCGATGAACCCATTTCGTTTTTATTTAAGTACACATTTTTATAACACATTGCAGTGTGCTGCACAGCAAGAAAAGCATACTTGCCATGAAGCAAGTTTTACAGACTAAAAAACAACGTTACGAAATTTAATTCAATAATAGTGTTTGTTCTTTGGCTTTTGAAAATTTCACTTACTTCTAGTTATAACACCATATGAGACATAAGTTATTCCTTATATTATATATTCACATATAAAAAGGAAAGCAAAAAGGGGAAAATTAATATATCTAGATCTAAAATTTAAGAATCTTTTTAAGCCTCGAAGCATTTGGAAGATTGAATAATGTTAAAAAATAAAATTAGAATTACTTTCAGTCTTAAAATAAAGAGGGGGCACAAAGAATTATTAATCAATGATTTTGGAAATAAGATATAATTTTTTTGTAATAAATGGTTTTAAAACCATTAATTAAAAAAATGTTTTTAACGTAGAATAAGGGAATATATACTGAACGAGACGTAATTTAACATTTCGCTCATCTAAATAATTCCTCATGTACTTAGCGAATCATCATAGAAATGCATTGCAATATTAAAAAGAGAAAGAAAGAAAATAGCTGATGTTATCTCCCAAAGGTTTCATTCATCTCTCTAGTAAAAATGTTTACTGTGTCCCCATTACCACATAATATTGTCAGCCTGAGTAAAACTGTAAACATAAAGATCCTGATTATCATCATCATTATTATTATTTCAGTCAACCACATACCTGAAAGGCTTGTTTTATTCTGTGGAACATAAAGTTGGTAATGTATTATTAACTGTTTGCCTTTGACGAATAAGAGTACACAAAAGTTTAAAGCATCCATATACGTGATGGGGGGGGGGGGTGTCCTCCAGTTAATAACTGAAATGTAAGTTAACACGTATCAGTAAACTGAACATTCATTCTGTTGTTGTTTTTCAGTCGATGGGAACCGAAATTTAACACAGAACTATAATTTGAGACACAAGATTATATTATCATTTGAGAACATGCTGTTGTTTTTGTTAGGAGGTTTTAGGGTCTTCGAAATTTACGGGCAAAGAAATCTAAAGATTATGGACCATTGAAAATTATTGGTTGAGGAATTTTATACTTGCTTTAGTCAGTATTGCATTATTATTATGCATGCTTCTTTGAAAGCAGATGCATTTTTAAAAGTTTAACCAGCTTTTAACAGGACTGCTTTCTTATTAAATATGAATCTTCACAACATAAGCGTTTTTAAAAGGTGACAATGACATCATAGCTGTTATTTCAACTCAAAATTAGTCGAGCACCAAAACTTTGTTTGCCAGCTACAAAAATTTTAAATGAAAGTTTTAAAAAATTAAATATAATATTATAAAGGGATAGAGACCGATAGAGAAATCTCGTGATTGTTCAAACCGTTTAAACAGGTTATTGACCTAAATTAAGACAAATAAAGCCTTAAAAATAATAATGTTCTTACATGACGACTTGAAAGTTGAGATCGAGATATCATATTGTTATAGTATTTATTTTCTTTATTTTAAATTACATTTTTTTAATTCATTGTGTTGTTCATATATTCAAGCGTACCGGCAAAAACAAAAAATAATTTGAAACTTATCCTAACTTTATATGACAAATCGTTTTGTTTTATAATCATATGCTATCGTATTAACTCGCTTTCGAGCAGTCGGGAAAATTAGTTTATCGGTCCAAAATTTGATAGAAAGCTATAATTTGATGCAAAAAAAAAAACATATGCCAAATTTCACCCATCCATATCAAATCATTTTTGGGTTATCGTACTCACAGAGGAGAGATCTGCAGACTTCAGTCAGCGAATAGGATCTTCCTGGACCGTTCTCTCATAGACTCTAATGGAGGTCCAAGTTATTATTAAGTGCAGGCCACTGGCGTATAAAAGTTAGAAAGAAACTCATGGGACTTCGACACCTTTGCCAATGTTTTGGCTATAAACCTATAAAATATATAAGCGGGACTGATTTCTCGAAATTTTCTCTCGTTTCTTCAATAAATATTTTATCCTTCCACATTTCGTAAAAATTGCGGGCTATGTGTAAGTTTTCGAACATCTTGCATCTAAAAAATATTAATGAAATATATTGTTGTTGGATAGCTGGCTTGACTCTGCCATTTTTACAGTTTTTTATCTCGCGAATATGCGCTTTGGTCCCTTTCTTTCAGATCGATTTAAACAAAAAAAAACATTATTATTCAATTATTCTCGTTCTAAATTAGGAATACGAAAAGTCATAACAGAACTTTCCGACCCGCCACAATGGCACACAGATTTAAACCATAAGGCTAAATGACCGGAACGCCGCAACAGCAACACTGGCGGGAAATGTGGTTGAATCCTAAGTGCCATCACTGGCCATGGTACAACCTTTTCCGTAGGAAGTATGTCCCCTTATTGATGGGAGAATCCTACCCTACCTATTAGTGTAGCCTCCAAGGCGGTGAGATCCAACCTCCGTGCCAAAAGCATTTTTTCCTAATTTCGGGGCACCCCGAAATTAGGAAAAAATGCTTTTGGCACGGAGAAACTTTATATGACGATTTGTCATATAAAGTTTCATAGTCCTAACCCCCCCCCCCCCCCCCGGTGATTAGGACTATGAAAAAAGCGTCTTAATATTAACAAGGGTTTTGCGTTATCTTCGGAAAAATATACCATGGCTTTTTCAACAAAATAATGGCCTAGTGAACAATTCAATCTCTATCTAAGTATTTTTGCAAAATATAAAATTAACATTAATCATATATTTATCTGCTCTAACCATGTTTGATCTTTTTTTATTTTTTATTTTTTAATGATTAAAATAAGACTAGATTTAGACAACATATAAATTGAAAGAAAATGCGATAGAAATTATGAAAGATATTCCAAAAAAATGACCCCAAATTCAACTTTGAATAATGGAATATTGTCCCGTGATTTAAAGTGACGAATGAAGTGGAAAAGTGCATTGAGAATAATGTCAAAATTATAACAAACTTTAGAAAGATGATAGTGTTATTTTTATTATTTTTCATCGCATCTAGTGTTTCTATTTACTTTAATTTCAATTATTAATACCTTTTCTTCGCATTTTTTGTTCCTTTTCATTCCTTTCCCCTATTTTAATTTTCTTCAATTACTCTAAACGGACCACTCATTTGGGAATTAATAAATGTTTTCCAAATCTTCTTAAAGTTAAAGTGAATGTTTAATATAAAGGCAGACATTACATCATATAGATTATTCTAATGAAGGAAACATTAAAAAAAGCTGAAGGGTTTAAAAAGAAGATATTTCATATTTGATTCTCCTTTGTGAGAAGATTGGCAAAAAGAGCATAAGAGTTCTGAATTAGTTTATTCTGATCAAATGAAGGTAATAAAAAAATTCGCCACAACAAATTTAAAAAAAAACTAATCATTCTTTTTAAATTGATAATTTTCCGATTTAACTTCCTTCCAGATTTAAACGGTATTCTTTACAACAAAATTCAAGTTTAATACTCTGAAACAAATTTTAAAAAAATTATTATGTATAATCGGTATTTGAGTCCCTGGTAAATAATTTAAATGAATAATTTGAACATAAAAATATCCAAAATTCTGCAGAATCAAAATTATTTTTGCATTCCTACTGCATTTAATGTTGTTTTAAATATCAGCAGTATGATAAAAAAATATTTCGGTAATACACATGCATGGAAATGAAGAGACAAACCAGAAAGGGTCGAAAAAACATTCGGTGAACTAATCATTTAACTATGAATAGAATTTGTGAACCCGTTAATTTTTTTTAATATTTCTACATAGAATGAAATGGCAAAATAAATCGGGAACACCTATCATCCAGAAACTTGCAAATGATCAAAAGATAATCTTTTATAAATAAATTTTTGTGGGCATCACAAACAGTTTACCCGAATTATAATTGTTGCTTAAAAAAATAATATCGAAATGAATATGCTACTAAGAAAGAAATGTAAAGTTATGTGTTAATAAAGTATAATAAACATAATTTAAAATACTGTTTTCAACAGCAAGTATATAAGGAAGTAATATCCTAATCATTAAAAAATATTTAATTTGGAAAATTTACTGAATTTCATTGTTTCAGATTTCCCCCGAATAAAAAAAATATTTATTTGAATATCGTTACGTTAGTCTAGGAGCATAATAACTCAAATATTTGCGCTTGATCGATGCAATTTGGTATACGGATTTTACAACAGATATATAGATTTCTATCAAATTTTGGAAGAAATCTATTCAGAGGAAGTTTATCTCTCCTAACTGATAACTTCACTAAGTTCAGGCGAACACAGTAACTTTCTCGAGAGTCAGTAAACATAATCACTGTTTGCAAATAAACACAATCACTTCAATTTTTATAGATGATGAAAATTTAGTGCACAACTTTATCGTCTAAATGATAAATCCACTTATATATTAAATTCGTTAATAGATTGACTGATTGTCTGTAGATCTATATATTCGCATACATGCAAAAGAAATAACTCAAAAAATGCGAAAGACTTAGATAGATGATATTGCAAGTAAATCCTGTTACTAATATTGTAATTCTGTATTAATTTTTTTCAATAAGTCTATAGTTTATTTTAACTATACCATGATATACAAAATGCTCATATGCGAGATTCTGATATTAATTTTCTCAATTCGAAGCTATTAAGTTTTTTTGTCCAGGGAAGACGAATGAAATGGTTGTGAGATCGTGCACTCATATTCCGATTTTCTTTATCAAATTTCGGTTTCAGTAAGTCGGCAAAACTCGTTCATAAAGAATAATAGATTATTTTCATTATACTGCGAAGTAAAAAATATTATTATGTGAGATTCTGAAATTAATGATTTCAGCACGTAGTTATCGATGCTTTTTCGCCCAGTGTCCAAGATGTCTTTTATTTGTAAAGAATGCGGGAAATTTTTCGGTAGGACACTTTTTCTGATTTCAAAATAGCTTGCACATTCACGAAATGCGATTTTTATTTACTCGGCATTCCGAGAACATCCGAGTACCGTGAAAATAAAAAGCTAAGCGTGCGTCAATATCAGCCCATCGTAATCTCTCCGAAAAAAATTGTTTATTTCAAGTCTTTAAAGAGGTCAGCGTTTTAAAATATACAAACTTCCACTACTCTTCGTATTTCATTTTCTGCTTTTAAAAGGATCCGTTATCAGTGAAACGAGAAGTCTGTCAGCAAGTCACACTCGGCTTACAACCGAGAGGCTTCAAAATCCACACTTCATCATTATCGGTCGGCGACTATCCACTCACTTATCAAAGAAGCGCAAGGAGATAAAAGCGAGTCGGTTTTTTTTAAATCCTTTAACATATTATACAAAGAGCCAACGAAAGCGGTCTCCCAGAAATTACCTCTCAGATTCCCAAATGATGGAGTTATACTTTACCTTACAAAAATTGCGGCTTAGGGGTTAGGCTCCGAATAATATGAGAGCTCAGAATTTTATTTTCAGAGTTCAGCACATGAGAGTCTTGCGCTTCTAGCATTATAAAAAAAATCTATTATTAATTTTGTGTTCCTTCTGTCCGATTGATTGAATAAACATTTTAGAACATATTTATAATTTTAGATAGAAGATCTGTACTGGGAAAGGCCGCGATACGAACCTGCGGCGCTAGTGCCAGTAGCCTAGTAAAATGACCATAATACAAAACTCGACTTCGGTATCGTAGATGTTATCTGGGTTATGAAACTAGCGTCTCAGTACTCCCCCACCAGTGAGTAGGCGGAGGATCGAAAGATTTTTATAGCGCCAAGTGTTATGGTGCTGCTTGCTTGCGTCAAGTGAGTCTCACAAATTTGCTTTACTTGCTTGTTTGCGTCAAGTGTGTCCGACGACTTTGCTTTTTCTTGCTTGCTTGCATCAAATGTGGGTCTAACGACTTTACTTTGCTTGCTTGCATCAAAAGTGGGTCTAACGTCTTTACTTTGCTTGCTTGCGTGAAGTGGGGTCGGCGGCTTCGTTTCCTTGTGTGAAGTGAATTTGACGACTGTTTGTTTTTGCTGCGGGTATATAGCACCACGACTGTTGCAGGTGGTTGCGTTGCCAAGGTCACCAATGTACCGTATGAAGGTCGCGATACGAACCTGAAACGATAGGGCCAGTAACCGAGTAACATGACCACAATAGAAAAGTCGACCCCGGTATCGTAGGTGTTATCTGGCCTATGAAGCTAGCGCCACAGATTCCATATCAATTATTTACTAAAGTTATTGGAGTAATTTTCGGAGTCCCACTCACAAGTGGCTATGTTTGAATGAATAAAATCAATTATTCCTTTTGTATAAAACACTTTGGAAATCAAATTTGGCATGAAATTATAATTTTATCAATAATATGGCATAAAATATAAAACAGAACACTGTCAAATTGTAGACATCTTTAGTTTAAATAATCTGCAGCTTAAAGGATAAAACTATGCATCATATTTGTAACTCCCTGCTGCTTCACACAGGGGTAGTGCGTTTTCCCCGTGATCTAGGCGTCCTGGTTCGGCCAAGGTTGATATTTAACTTTACTATCTGTGATATGTTTTGATTGTGTAGCCCTGTAAAAAGGGGCTGTGCAAGCAAATTGTGATGTGTGAGTAACTGTTCTGTATGTGATGTTTTTGTGAAATGTTTTGTCTATTTCTGAAAGCCCCGTGGGATATTAGTGGTGTATAGGAATTTCTAAACGCTAAAAAAAATTAATAAAAAACATTTCTAACTGTGTAGCTGTGTAAATGCTAAAACTAAGTATCATTTCTCAATGTCGTTTCATTATTGAATTATATCGTTTTTGTGTATATGATTGCACATACCATCAGATGTTCAGCCCTTTCAAGAATTTGGTTCAAAATTCAATAAAAATCGTCACTTTGTCATTTAGTATTTAAATTTAGTAGCCAATCTTCTACATCAATGTTTTACAAATATTATATTCAAATATATTTTGTGCTTAAAAACTTTTAGTGCATAGATTTCGTTGAAATTATAAGAAAAAATGAACATGAATCATAAAAATTTGATCCCAAATTTGTTGTAAAGATCACAAATAAAATTTTATCCGTCTAGGCCACATAGTTTTTCAGAAATCGAATTCCCAGACAAACAAGCATAATTCCAAAAAAATAGGTTTTTTACGATCATGGAGGAAATTTAAAAGATGAAATTTTTTAATTAATTTCATTAAAAGTTAAATTAATTTTTTAATTTTTTAAAAAAATTTCTGATGATTAACTACAATACTTACTATTTGTGCTAATGAAAACATCATATTTTTAAATATCAAATTTCTCTTAAACATCGATCTATGTGAACATTATGAAAGTACTGATGGTGAATGCTGAATCGTAATATTTTTGTAACGTTAAAGCAAAAATGGCAATTTTTAAAATCATATTTCATTATTAAAACATTTTTGAATGTATATCAAAATAATAAAATGCTTAAATAGCAGCATTTTTAGATAAATTAATAAACATAAGGAACAATACATTCTAAATTACAAATAATAATAAAAGTAAATAAAACGTATGTGGTTGATGCAAATAAAATCTCATTAACTACAATTTCATTTATTGAAACAATTTATACAGTAATGTTCGTCTCTCAAGCTGTCTTCTTTATTCCTCATTTCGACTCTCATCAGAACAGAGCATTGTTGAAAGAAACTGTATGAAAATATAACTGGATATTCAGTTTTTCCCCAATCAATTTCGTTATAATATCAACAATCATTGCAGAATATTGAAAATGACTAATTTTGGTCTTTCATAATAACGTATCCGTATGTATCGATTTTTAAGAGAATCATTTTATTTCCCTGTTGATTAATTGAATGAAAAATGTTTCCTATTTTTGCTGAAATAATAGCCAGCATAATTCCGAACGTTTTATTCCATCTTTTCACACTTCACTAGAAATGCAATCAGTGACATTGAGAAAGTAGAATGCGATGAATCATAAACAACTAATTCTACTCTTCAGAAATATGAATGACTTGTCACTGCAACATCATTATCAGGGGCTAAGGATAAATCTTAAGGATCATCAATAACAATGACACAATTCTTTCCGATTAGTTTAGTTATATTAATGCCCCGTTTTAGAACAACACTCTTACTATTTTGAAACGGACCTCGTAACTTTGAACCATGGTTCGAGGACGAGTGTGACACCTGAACTGGCACTCCGATCTCCACACCACAACAGCGGGTCAACCCTTTCCGAATCAGTCACGTCCCATCATTGGTAGTAAAGATATCTGAAACCACAGTAATGCTGAAAACTAATCATTATTTTGACAATTATTTGGCATAAAAATTTCTCATTCTCTTATTTGTGGCGTCCCGGAGGAGAGGGAGATAAGGGAATATCCATGAAGGGGGGTGGGTATAAGGGTGCCTTTTCTACAATTGTTTTCGGATATTCCAACTAAATGCATGGTGACCAGAAAATAGCGACCAAAAATTAAAACTAAACATCAAACAAAAGGGTGAATAAATAAGTTTTATTCCAATTACAGAAAAAAGGCACATATTTTAAATTTGGTTGCTAATATTGTTTACTTTCAAAGTTTGAACGATTTATGCAAATGGTTTTGAAGATATTATAGTTCCTTATGGGAGTATTTGTTTCTGGCCACCCTGCAGATTGAAAAAATAATATATATATATAACCCTCAAATTTTTACCACCTGTTAATTCACTTTTAAGAGACCCATAAACCAATCACGAAACACAGATCGGTTTTCCCTATCCCTTTGTTTCTCATTTTCTCCAGCGGTGAAAAACAATCCATCGACAATGCACTCGTTTATCCTACGGAGTGCTTAAATCTGTTTCAGATCACAGCAGCCCATCTCCGTGTTTATGCCGACTGCAAACCGATGTTTACCTTCGGTTGATTAGATAGCGCGGGATGCTCGTTTGACGGACGGCTTTTGACATGTTGGCGATCACGTTTCACAAGAAGCCGAGTTCCTCCTCACCTTTTGAAAGCGGGGATTCTTTTAACTACTGATTAAGGGTTCAGCCATGACATCGTACACAGATTCTTCTTGTTATACTTTCACAGGTAGACTCAAAATTGTGAGTATAAATGAGAAGTGTCCATCAATTAATGAATAAATATAATTAAAATACTTTTAATAGTGAACTTAAAAATAGTATTTTTCAATCTTAAGATTGACTTTATTTTCTTTATCTTCTGTGATTTTTCTATAAAACCTGTTTTATCCTCTTTAAACTTTTAATTTGTAAATATCATTTTTAATACTTAAATTATATTATTAACCATTAAAATATAATTCATTATTATGAAAATTGGAGAATGTTAATCGACTTTTTCCCTTTAAATTCCCAATTATATGATAATACTGATAATTTAAAAAATCTTTCATTTAATTAGATAGATTATATAATAATTAAATTTTGAAAGTATTAAAATACTTAATAAGTTACAAACTTAACTATAATTTAACTCCTTATCCAGAATAAAAAAATTTCAAAGCTATTATACTTTAAAAACTTAAATTATATTTTATTTACAATATTCCGTATTTAAGTACATAATGCACCATAATTACTTTAAAATGACAACAAACTTGTTTAAAAAGATTATTTGAAAATAATCTATAAAAAATTCAATTTCAACTCGATATTCTTAATTAATGTAGTTAGAAATACAGAAAAAATGACATTGAAAAACTCACATCAAAGATAATATTTTATCTATTCCAAAAAATAAATCAAGATTCGCAATTTAATACGTCCTGGACTAGACGAAATTTCTAGGTAACATCTTAAAATAGAAATTTTGTGGATGAACAATAAATAAATAATAGTAAAAAAATCATCCATACTTTTTTCAGCCCAGTATAAGATCAATGGCAAAGTTTAGGAATGCTGAGTAACACAATTAATAATTAAATCTAATTAGACATGTTATACCAAATAAATTACTTTTCTTATTTTCAAAAATAAAATTAGAAAAAATCCCTTTTCAACAGAAATTAACATATTAATGAGACAAATTTGTTTATCGGAGCATCAGAAATTGCCTTTCAGTCTTAAAATATCATCATTTATTCATAAATAATAAGAAGATACTTGAGTTTTAAAAAAAGGATAACATGCTGGGTATGAAATGATTAATGCAAAAGTAGTTTATAATCGGTAAAAAAATAATCAGACCTAATTAAACCTTAAAAAAGTAATATATAAGTCTTACAATTAATTAAATATTCATTCCTCAAACAGAAGAACTTAATCTTAAAGTAAAAAAACATGTTTAATTAAAAATATTTAATGCTTGTCTTTCATAAAAATTATCAATTGATTCCAAATATTTTCTATCAAAAACTATCACATTTATTTTTTTATTAATCAATAAATGGATTCCATCAAGAAAATAATCTAGTTGTTTAGACTGAACCCAATTATCATGTCACTCGAAAATCGCTTTCTTTTCGAAAATCAACTTAGTATAGAGTAAAATAAATTATAATCTGAAAGAGAAACATGTAATAAACATGGTGCGGTGGACATCATATCCCAAAGAAGTGATTATTGTTTTATTTTTCATTGATTTGGCAATATTTGCACGTCTCGTGTCGAAAAACAAAATGTCATAACTTGTGACATTTTCTGAACGTTTCTCCCTCTACGTTTCGTTTAAATTAATTGATCACTTATTAATAATATCATTTACCACTAATGGTTTCTTCTAGTGATTCTTCTAATTCTACATTTCAGATTTCTTTTGTTGCTGTTGGCAACGATTTTTTCCATGTGTATTGAAAGTATCAAACATATTTTAAACCATTTTTAAATCTACAAATTCTGTCATTATTCTCTCTTTCCAAGTTGTGCTGCTACAATTTAAAACAAATTAAAATTTACTACAATACAAAATTTTCTATATTGAAAATATTACTTTAGAAATTTAACCATTGTAATTTTTAAAAATTGTCGCCAAACCCCTAAATTCTTTTTTATTTTTTGCAGACAAGCAATATTTTTTTCTTGAGCATTTCGAAATCCCTGTTCATCACTAAGTATCACACAGTCCATACAGAAGTAGACAACAAAGGACATAAAGGCATCGCATACAGAACAGCTACTCACGCATCATATTCGCTTGCACAGCCCCTTTTTTTTACAGGGGGTGGGGCACATTCAAACATATCACAGATAGAACAGATAAAGAACGGCCATACCCGAACTGGAACTCAAACCCAGGATACCCAAATCACAGAGGAAATGCGCTAACCCTGCGCCAAGACGTCATCCAAGCAGTATTTATTACTTTTATCCATTAAAAACGAGTCGAATCATATTTATACAACCAATAGCTAACAACCAAAAAGATAAAAAGGGATCACGAATGGAAAAAGTTAAATGTACATCACTCTGACACCTTTCTTTAAAATATCGATATCTGTAAGTATAGGAATATAGGAACAACTTTGAATTATAAAAGAGAGAATTCTGAAATATTTTATGTGTATTTTAGCGAATAAACAATAAAAAGTTACTTCCTTTTTACTCCCTCGGATCTGAAATATTGAGAAAGTATTATCGTCAAAAATTTCGAGCTTGAAATTTTGAATAAGGTTCAAGTTTCAGTCATCCCTGAATCCGAAAAACACATTTTGGTAATATGTCTACCTATGGACACTGTAATTCAAATATGACATGAACTAAACCAAGGAAATTTGGTATATGATCTATCCACCAATTTACATATTTTTGTAAAATTTGGAATGGAATGCATTCTACCTGGCTGTCTAGGTACAAATTATTGCGATAACTACAAAATATAAAATTTAGTTTAATTGTATTTACATCCCTTCGTAAAGCAACACTATGACTATAAATGGATCTCCTAATTTTAAAGCACGGTCAAATGACGGATGACACCTGATCTGGCACCCCCTCAATAACTACACCACAAAAGTGGGATGGACGTTTGCTCCTTTTTTTGTTGATAGACAAAACTACGCCCTACAATGAAACTGTAATATGCATTCTTTTGATATAGCAAACGGATTTTCTGAAAACAGTTCATAGGATATCAAGCCTAATTTTAAAAGCGGTAATTCTCTACCCTCAGAGAAATCAATTAAACGATTATTAAAATGGTCTTGTGAGATTGGACAATTTTTTGAGGTTAATATGCGATTTCATTAATGAAGCATTCCGAAATGGTATAGATAGACGGATTCATTAATTCCATACTACCCCGATATTATACGAATTGTCTTTATTTTTATACAGATATACCAAAAGAACCAAGTTAATACCAGAGAATTCCGCAGTCTCTTCTTATAAAGGAATCGAACTATCCCAGAAACGTTCCACAAATTAAGTTAAACATTTAGCTAACTTAATTTGAAAGTTAAAATTTCATTTGGAATTTCCACAAATGTTTAACTTGACTTTGTTAAACATTTACAAAAACGTTTTACAAAGTACGAAGAAAACTCGAGAACAGTCTTGTTAATGTCCAATCAATTAATGATGCTCGTGATAAAATATATTAATATTATTTTTAAAAATAGCATGGCCCAAAACAAAAGTTTGCTGAATATCATGCATATAAACATAGTAAAAAAACACTGTTTAAACGGATGATCCATAAATATTTTCTCGATCACAATACATGTTTCTAGCTATCCTTGCTTCTCACAATTATCCTTGCTCTTCGATACATTGCGACCCCACAGGGGGTCGTTAGCCGTATAGACTCAGGAATTACGGTCTAGAGCAATCTTATGAAGGGCATCAACCTTTATGATGTAGAAAAATAAGGCTCTTTTATCTTACAAACGTGTTCTATTGCAGTAAAGCTGGATCGATAGCATACCTTTGGGCACCTGCCGTATGAATTTATCGAATCTCATGCCAAGATATATCACGAAGTTCTCTTCTGCATAACTGCATTCGATCATAAATTATTTACATTTCCTCCGATATCAAATATTATTAGACAGTATTGAAAGGTTATTTTACTTGTGTCACCATTTCTTATAACAAGCTTTTGAATTTTATATTCCCATCTCCTTGTTTCTGTAAGTTTCAGGTGTGGAAAAAAGGTAAAACTTCATTTGTAAATAGTTTTTACTCTTATTATAGGATGAAAAAACATTATTTTCATTTATATAGGAATGAAAGAATGCATTTTTCAAATATATTTATTGATTATATGTGTTTCTTTTCCATTGTTTTTTATTAAAATTTAATAAAATATGCTTTCTGAGAGAGAGAAAATGAATGGTTTAATATATTCTTTCAAATTATTTTATTAGTAATTACACTAAATCTTTCTTTGAAATAAAAAACCTGAATGTGCTTATGAATAATTTTTTTGGGTGAAAGAATTTTTTGGCTTCAATTTTAGTTGGGATTTTTTTACATATTAAGGACTCAATGCAACTTTGCGTAGTTACAACGATGTATTCATTTTGAACAGGTCTTTTAGGCATTTTAAAACTGACACACAAAAAAAGAAAAATGTGATTCAATATATAAAAATGGATAAATAGATGTGTGGGGGGCATATATTTTTTTAGCAATTTCATGTCTGGAAAAAGAAAAAAACACAATGAAATTTTAAATTTCATTTTAATTCCATCCCTTGAGACGTAACGTATGTATAAAAAACAAGGACGAAACTGATGCTCGTTCACAAGCGATACAAGTACAGAAGTGAGACATAAATATTTTTCTCGGTTATTTTAGACCACGAGATTGCATCGATTAAGTAAGGGAAATATAGGTGTCTTTTAAAAAAATTCGTTTAGTTTGACAGCTTTTTAACCCTACACTCTATATGTTACTGTGATGAAATTAAATCAGAAATTTCCTCCTGTCGAGATTGCAAAAAAGACCTCCAGCATCAAAACTCAGTAATATAGTGATGATAAGGGATGATCTCAGAGATATCGCATCTAATCATTTGTGTTCTAAATATCTGTTGGGAATCAAACGCATTCATAATGGTGCAACACAGAAATTAGAACTTAGTATCTGAATTCAATTACCAGTTTCATATTATTTGTCCCCAGTTCAGAAATTTAAGATATGTTTCTCTATAGCCCTCTCGTATAATTTGCGAATAATATAATTTGTTGTGAGATCTTAATCAGTAAATCTTAGAATAATTGCAAAGCCATGCGAATAAAGAACTTTAAAATTAAATGTGAAAATTAACTTCACGAAGCCTAAATTACTCTGAATGTGGCAATCTGACATCACAAGAATGCAGAAGACACTTAACAACTCAAAACTTTGACTATTGCCATAATAAAAATTAATAATAATAAAATATCCAATAGATAATTTTCATGCTTTACAATCCGGTTGAATGATTCGATGTTTATTACTGGTCTGTATGAAATATACCATACAGAATACGTGTTAAAAAACGATAATGATACACCGATTTATAGTAAAAATAATAATTTACAAATCATTAGTATAAATTATAACTCAACATTTAATAATTTGTGGATTATAAATAACTGATAGATTATCCACTATGATGTCAAAACTTTCTGGGACTACATTTCCACTTGTTAATACAGCAAAGACAATAATAATTCCTTCATACAAACAAAGAATTTTTTCCTTCAAAAAATAGGCTACATTGGGAACAAAAATGATGCAGAATACATGCCTAAATCTCATATCTGATGAAATACCCTCCACATATTGCGACCATATAGCAGACAGATTATTCACGATAATATCATGATGCTCCTACTCCCAGTGAAATATTAAATTTAAATCCTGAATAGAGTTCGCGGGGAATCCTGAATGCTGACCATTCATCATTTAACCGCGAGAGGAAGGAGATCAAATAATAATTTGAATGTACACACTGATTTGAGAAAGCAATTTTCTAGTACATAAAATGCTTTAATAAAACTGATTTTTTTAATAATTTATCTTTAAGCCGAATAAATATCTAATGAATTGCTACTTTATTCAAAATATGGTGTATCAAATAGAACCTTTTCGCAGTTAAAATGCTTCAAAATTTGGTTGACTGCCAAAAGCAAAGTATTAAAAAATAGCGGCCACAAAAAACTAAGTTCACAGACTCCTTTTAAAATTTAAATTCATTCAAATAATTAAAAAGTTCTTCGGAAAGTTGTAAAAGATGTTGTTCAGTCTTTATAAATAAATTATTGACCATTATTACTTTTTAAAAAATCAATTTAATTATTTGAACTGCCAAAAAATGGTCATTTTCGCAAAATAAATAAACAATTCCTATTTGAATTACATTTTTACCAGAATACAACTACATATTTTATTTTTTTTAATAATCGTTTGCAATCTGATGTGAAACAAATAATTTCTGTTTTTAGAAAAATGTTTCGTGCGTGTGGAAATAACTACATCAGCCTACAAAGAAGCAGAATTTCATTTTATTTAAACTAGATTTTGAATTCACCTAATTGAAATTCAGAAAAATAATTCTCATATCTTAGCACAGATTTCATCCACTGTGATATATAAGTAATAATATGATTCTAATTCCTTATATTTTTAAAGTAAATAGAATATTTTTCAATCTGCTTCTAATTTTTCTTGAACTTTTTGTTTAAGAATTACTATTCTCTGTATGAAATTAAAGCTGATTTTATTACATAGTCCATTCAAAAACATTTCACAAATATAAAATTAATTCCAATTCTAAAGTGTTTTAAATCAAGTTTAGGCTAAAAAATATTATATTAAAAAAATTATATTAAAAAATTAAATAAAATTATATAAAAATTATATAAAAAATTTATATTAAAAAGATAACTTTATTATTCATATCTTTGAAACTGAAAAAAGGATAATGTTTTAAAACTATTTCACGAAACTGAAGAAATCTTAAAGGAGTTTTGTAAATCACAAATGAGGTTTCTATAGATTTATAGAATTTTATAGCAAAGATAAGACCTACAAAGATTGACAAAAACATAACTTAAAGAATGTTAAGATTAAATTTATTGGGCAGCATTTTAATTTATTTAAAATATATTTAATGGTAATTTTCTTTTTACTCGAAGAGGAGGCCATAAGTTTGATATTTAACCATGAAATGTAACGAAATATATAGAAGTCATTACAATATAAATAATCTATCAAATTTTTTAATTCAAATTCTTTTTCTTGATTTACACCATTGTCTATGGCATTGCAACCAAATTATTGGCCAATAAATTTAATTCTTAATTATCAGTAATTTTTCCCTAACTCCAAAAAGAGAGAGACCATAAGTTTTCCCATTTAACCATGAAATGTAATGAAAAAATATAGAAGTCATTATAACTTAAAAAATTACATTTTAATATTAATTTAAAATAACATTAGTTCCATTTCTTAGATTAAACTATAATAATCTCCGGTATTTGAATCAATTTAATTGTTGATTTTCCTATAATTTTCTTCTTACTTCCGTAAGAGGTCATAAGCTTGACATTTAACCATGAAGTATAACGAACGATATAGAAGTAATTCAATATAAATTTTAATTATGTAATGCCGTATACATAATTATGATATATATAATAGTAATCATTTATTTATTTAAAAGCCATTAGTATTTTCTCCTTATTTTTAGATGATGCCACCGTTTGGCATTTAACCATGCAAATTACAAGCTTTTAAAGTCATTCATCAATAATAGTTATTAAGTGTTATATTTAAAAAAGATAAGTCTTCTCACTATTGCAGTTAAAATTACAAGTGCGGAAGGATAACAAAAAAATCTCCATCATTTCAAATTCCCATTTAAATCTTACAGAAGCTAACAGAAAATTAAAGAAGAGCATATTACAATGTTCTTAATAACATAAAACTTATACAACAGAATAGTTTATACAAAAACTTGAAATTAAAAAATGTTTTGCTGAAGAATCTATAAAGAGAAAAACGTACATCAATATTTAATTTCAAATTTTAGGGAGCATTTCTCCTGAACCAGCCGATTTTCACAAGCGACTAGTATAGTATAAATAAAAAAGAATAGATATTTGAAATATCACAGTTAAACTCCATTCTCGATATTAAAACAGACGAAGACAAAGGAAAATAATTTTGTTAATCATCAGATTAAAATATTGATCATCTATTAAGAAATATTAAAAAGGTTGCTTGGAATGACTTCCAACTTTTTGAAATCGGCTTTCTGCAAGGCAAAAATTCAAATTGAAAATATATTATGTATTAATTTAGGACTCTTCATAACACACCCCTTATTCCTTCTCTTAGAGAAACATCTCCCTCATGGAAGAAAGTGAAATGTTGAGTCGTGTGCTTTTGACAAATCTTCCCTTCTCGTCTCAGACACAGAAAATGAACTAGCAGTCCCTCGACAACAAAGAAAAATTCCTGGTGTGCATCCCCTTTCATTCTTTCTTTTTATTATTATTTTTCTCCTCTCTCTCTCTCTTCGAGAGACAGGTCCTCGGAGAAGAGAAAAACGTCGTTAATAGATGACTTGACTCTGAAAACTTTAGTTGCCTTTCTCTTCCCTTCCTTTCCTTTTCCGCCTTCCACTTGCAGGCTTCCGAACTCGCGCAATTTCTGTCAGCAAACTTATGACAGCTACTTTAAAAAGAGCACACTGTTAAGTAAAAAAAATGGCGAGCAGTGTAACTACGAGTTTGGATTTCACATATTGTTTAAAGAAAATGTTAAAGTGTATGAGGAACGTGAAATTCCCTTGAAGTGAAACGCGATTAAGTATTTTTTCATTCATGTTTTTCTTTATTTTTAATAAATGAAGACTATTAAGGATAATTAAAAATAAATATTTCCATAGCAATTGGTGGTAAAATGTTCCAAAATATTTATCAATAATAATTTAAAAGATTAAGATTCCAAATAAATTAATTTTCATAGATTAACTTAAGCTCAAAATGTTAAAAAACATAGTTAATTCGCATTCTCTAAACTAACTGTACTAGAATTGAAATTACAGCTAACTTGGTGTAAGAAAATAGCTGCCTTGCCAAGGATCAGAATTTAAAAAAAATTCCTAGCCATGTAAATAAAAAAAATCAACTTTCCATGACTTATTAAAAAGTCGAATAACATTTTTTTTTCTTTTTTTCTTTTAATTTCACTTTTAATAAATCTGGTTACTATTTATAATCATTATTACTATTATCTCATGTTCTACTATGTTACGTATTCTTTTTGCGGTGTTTTATACTTTTGTTAAAGTTAATTGAGTTAATTGGCACTTTTAACTGTTCCTGTATTCTGTTACGTTCTACTTATAAACATTCTTGTGTTGTTTATAAATCCATTTCCTTTTTTTACATGTAGTTTTGAGTTCATATTATTTTGTATTTTGCATATATATTCTTTTATGCCTACTTTTTCATTATATCTTCGACTTGTTATTTACATTAATATTTTTCACATTCCTGTCTTTCCTATCTTTTATTCTCATAGATGCTCTTAGTTCATTTCGAGTTATTTGGAGCTTTTAGTTGAGTTTTATTAACAATCCGTTTAAAAAGCAACACTAGGGCAATTAACTTTGATCCACGTTCGGATGACGAGAATGATACCTGAATTTTCACCCTTTTCTCCAAACTTCAACGCAATAACAATGGGAGAACGCAAAGATTTTTCGTTGAAATTCGGTCTCGAATATGAAGCCCTCCGGTCAAAAAAACAAAGATTCTACAGCCACCACGACAACGAGTTATTTAAAAAGCTTTAAAAAATGCTTTTTCCATTACTAATCCTTTTAACTGATCGAGAAATTTGGTCTCATGTAGATGAGTACAGTCTGTTATTTAAATGATAAAAACAATATTATGATCCAGTCAACTGGTTATGCATTAATTAACATTGAAACAGAAAACTTTTACTGAATGCTAAGTTCTATATGCTAAAATTCAAAAAAATTTTAAAATGCGCACGATACATTATTTGTATACCAATATTTGGTAGAAATTTACTTCTAAGGTTTCTACATTGCCAAGAAGGCCAAGTCGCCGAAGTAGCATGTGTGAAACTCAACAAGATAAAACATTAATAAACAAATCTGTAATAAGACTGCCAAATATGTTTCTTGTTTAAATTATCATATTAGTGACAAACTCAAGAAAAATTTAATACAAATTATAATATATTCCCCACTACATTTTAAATATATATATTTTTTTAATATAGATAATTATAGGGAAAGTTGGAAAATATTCCGACAGTTTGAATCCACACCATTACGGTTGTGAAACCCCATCTTCAACTTTAGCCTCTAGAATTATGTTATTTTTCAATATTTAATACTTAAATAGACTCATTAATCAATTTAGTGGAAAACCTGAAAATAACCCATGAATAAGTTTCAAAAGTCAAAGAGTTTAGTTCAGTATTTTTATTATTTTATATTTATATAAATTCCTTATATCATTTCTTCTCATGCAAAATTTAATATCATTTCTAATATTTTTAACCGAGTTGTTTAATTTTGATTGGATCATTATTTGTTTTAATCTTATATTAAAGATTAGTTTTAATTTAAATTTTTCTGAAAAATATAAACAAAAATTATCTCACTCCAAGTAAACAACAATTCTAATGTTAACAAATATTTACAACTAAAGTGGACTGATAATAAGTTTTTTTATTCTTTCAACCTTTTGTTTGTTCAGCTTTCGTTTGTCAATTTGTGACACTCTGTGCTGAGATACTGCTAAACAGAATAACATCCAATTTAGAAAGACACATCTTCTAATGGTAACAATGATAATCTGATTCCATTATTGACTTTATAAATAAATTTTATAACAAGTCAATTTACATAAGTAAACAAAGCTTTAAGTCAAGCTAAAAAGGCGACAAAGCTCAGAAATTCCAAACTGAGAAGACCACATTTAAAATAAATGAGCATAAGTATGTTTATTATTTTAATTATTAGTTAACGCTTAGTATTATATTAGTTAAAATTTAGTTATATACTTATAAAATTCATTATAAAAGAACTAAAAACATCTAGTGTACTTAGAAAATGTAAATTCTCTAATAGAATAACAAACTGAAAACGATATTTCAAAAGAAGTAAGTCAATTATATATTTTCATTAAAGGAAACAAATAGTATTATTTAAAATAACAATTTGATCACAATGATGAATTTAATTAAGTATTTCCTGCAGTTAAAACAGTTTATCGCACTTCTAAAGGATTGCATTTCGATAAACCGATTAGTTGGCAAAGCTCTCCGTTTCAAAAGCGAAAACAACATTATTTGCTCGCGAATTAAAATCCACTTAAGAGTAGATAGATATAAATTTTGCGTGAACATCAAACAAAAAGTGCTTATTCGAACAAAGGAACAGCATTAAGCATAATGCCATTACAAGGAGAAACAGAGACGATAAAGGGAATAGAATATTAAACGTTATTTAATGTTCTTAAATTTTGTTTTTAAAAAAGGAATGAAATAACAATCCTTAGATAGTGAGAGGGGTTATTGAAATCTTTTTGCATTCTTTTTAATAAGTGTGTTTCGCCCCTACCCCGCATAAAATATGGATCGCAGAGAAGGTGATGATTCGAACATAGGAACAGTATAACACAGAGAAATAGTGACAAAAAGGGAAAAAGTATCTTTAACGTTAGTTAATAGACTTAAATTTTATTTTTAAAAAAGAATGAAATAACAGTCTATAGATAGGGAGAGGGGCTATCGAAATTTTCTTGTATTTTCCATAATAAAAATGTCCTCTCCCCTTAATAAAATTTGGGCATTGCGACAGGTCGAGAAAACTAAAAGTTGTGGTTCTCATGTTCCGCTTTACAACGGAAGGAGGGTTGCGGTATCTTTTGAGGGTAAGTCATAGATAGACTCTTCGACCCGCCACGAAGGCACACGGATTAACCATAGGAACTGAATAACAGGACCACCGCGGCAGAAATTAGCGGGAACTGTGGTTGAGTTCTAATGGCCATCACCGGCCACGGTACAACCCTCCCCGAAGGAAGTATGTCCCTTCATCGATGGGGGGAGTCTAACCCCCACCTATTAGTGTACCCGCCGGGTTGATGAGATCCAACCACCATCTCATCCCCAATTACGAGATGCCCCCGGGGAGGAGCTTCTGAGGGTATAAATCCCTGAGCACCCGAGGTCAGAAGTCTGACTTCTAGCTCATATGAAAATGACACAGATTGTCATATTCTCCTTGCACAGCCCCTTCTTACAGGGGAGTACATTCATACACTTTACACAGAAGAACAACCATGCCCTGATCGGGACGCCCAGATCAAGAAGAAAACACTCTCCTTTGTGCCAAGGATGCCGGAAATATAACAATATTTCTTATTGTATAAAATGTTTGTAATTTTTCATTAGTTTTAGGACTTTCGCAGATTTTTTAAATAACAATTTGCTAAATATTGCTTTTTGCACGCTAAAAAGGAAAAAAACTTAATTTTTGATTAAAATTTTATAAGAATCGCTTAAAGGTTCACAATCTTTCTCTAGTGTATAAACAGTGTCGCCGAATTTGACCGACGAATTCAAAGATGGTGATAGAAGGCACTGAGAGGAAAAAGAATCACCATACACTTGGGGTTCCAAATGATGTTTAGTAGGTGAAAATTGCAAAATATGAGATGTCGGAGAAATGTAAAAAAATAATGAAAAAATAATAAATGATATTCTCACAAAGAATTTTTTTTTTAGTAAAAGCACATTCTTAAATATCTTCTTTCATGTCGGTACCATGCAGATTTGATGATCTAAGGGGTCGTAAATTACAGAAAATGAAAGAAAAAAAAAAACAGTTTAGAAGCCTTAATGGCAAACAATCAAAACTTTCAAATTGTGAACATATACATTTTTAATTTTTTATTCTTTGTTCAAGTATTTTTTTTTGTTTTATTATTTTTTTAACTTAAAGTTTTAATATTTTTGCAAATAGGGCTTTTAAACTAGTTTTACGTTTTCAGTAACTTACTGACCCCTAGATCATAAAATCTGCATACCAACCGACATTAAAAATAAACTTTTAAGAATATGTTTTTACTGAAAAAAAACTCATAGCTGAAACACCATGTTATTTTCTCATTTATTTCTTACAGTTTTTCGATTTTCACCTATTAAGTAGTATGGTATTTCCTTTTCCTTTTGATGCCTATTATCACCCCTTCTGAATATATCGGTCGAATTAGGCAACATCCTGTATATATATAAAAAATAGAAACTTTTTCTATTTTAAAACTTTAATTTATTCTATCCCGAGAAGCATAATTTATATAAAAGAAGCGATAATAATACTAACATCCTTGTACATCGTCATACAAGTGCAAAAGATATCAAAAATTTTCCCTTCAGTGGTTTTACTATGAGATTGTGATAGGGATATCTTTGACACGTATAGTCTTAAAAAGGGAAATTTATGTACCTTTAAAAGAAAGTTATAAGCATTAGGGATTCTAATCCCTTCACTCGGGGTGTGAGAGTGAACAGTTTTATAAAGTGCATGTAGAACTAATTAAATACAAAATTTGAAATTAGGTCAGGAAATAAAAGAACATTTTAGAATTATTATATGGATTGATTTAAGATAAAAACTAAGAAATCAATCAAGATTTAAATTAGATTTTAAAATATCGTTATATTTATGCTTGCCAAGTTTGATAACTTTAGTTCAAACACCAGTCGAGCACTAAACACAGACACATATTCATTGGTCTCCTTTATTAATAAAAGACAGAGATGGGAAATAAAGTTTTCACGAATTATCCAAACGGCCTATTTATTGAACAATAAATTTTCCCTCAGTGAATAAAATACATAAATAAATATGTTAGCTCAATTTGTTTTCCATCATTATTGTTACTAAACATTATTTTAAGTACAACAAAATGTTCTCTGTTACCTTTAGCTCTCATAACAAGAACATTTCCTTAGTCAATAACTTTTAAACTTTATGATGGTTGGAGTAAATTTATTTATCCCAAGTTAAAACTATGTAATAATAAAGCGCTTAACGAGGTTCCTTGGGGCAAGATAAAGTCTTCTCGAAAAACGATTAAAGGAAGCAGTTTCACGAAACGGCTTTATTTTAAGAAAGTAATGCTTTTCCCCGCTGCTGTCCTTTAGAATCCAAAATTTTTCAACCCAAATTGTCTGATCGCGATACTTTATTATAGTTTATTGAAGCATGGATTCGATACCCCCCTTGGGGTAACGCCTTTGGGCAGAAAGTGAAATAACGAGGAAAACAAAGACTAGAAAATAAGTTTCAAAAAGAATGTTCATTTCTACTGAGATTTAAAAAAAACATTCTATTAACCTGAAGTTACAGTGTCTCCCATTACAAAATGTACCAACAAATGCTGAAGTCTGATCATTTATTTTAGGTAAGTCGCCTTTGGCGAGCAATTGATTCGCCAGGATTAATGGTTTCTAAAAATTTCCACTAAATATTGCTTGGTCAGCAAAATATTTATGAACTTGATACACATAAAACAATCCTGTTTTAGAATCTGTATGTAGTTCATTTCCTTATGCTTTGCATTTCCTGAATTGCATCTAATAATATACATAAAAGTGTAAATAGGCAGAACTGAAAAATTTTCTCCATTGCTATATTATGAAGAAAAGTTATTAATTGTGCCGGTGTCTTCACAAAGGGATAGCGCGTCTTCCCCTTGATTTGAGTTACCCGAGTATGAGTCCTGGTTCGGGCATGGTTGTTTTTCTCTGTTCTATCTACCCACGGGGGCACCTCGTAATTGGGGATGAGATGCTTCCGGTATGGTGGTTGGATCTCGTCAATCCGGTGGGTACACTAATAAGTGGGGATTAGACTTCCCCCGTCGATGACGAGACGTACTTCCTTCGGGAAGGGTTGTACCGTAGCCGATGATGGCCATTAGGACTCAACTTCAGTTCCCGCTAATTGCTGTTGAGGTGTCCCGGTCATTCGGTTCCTATGGTTAATCCGCGTGCCTACGTGACGGGTCGGAGAGTCTGTTCTATGACTTCTGTGCTCTATCTGTAAGGTGTGTGCATGTGTTCCCTTGTAAAGAGGGACAGTGCAAGGGAATGTGATGAGTGAGTAGCAAAAGTCGTACTACAAAACAAGATGCGGTGATTGGGCTTAAATCGCTGTCTGCCTCATTGAGCTTGTCCTAGGCAAGTGTCATTAGAAACAAAAGTAACAAAGTTATTAATTGTAATCTAAATTGTCCAAAAATCTAATCTTATCTTATGTAATCCATTGTATAAAATTTTATAATTTTAAAGATGTTATTTAAAAGCATGTCTAAATTTGTAATCCTATTTAACATTAAGAATTAAGCCAAATCTTCATATCTTGATCATCATTTGCATATCCGCTTTGGATTTGTTACGTTTCTGTATCTAGATATATCTTTACCCTCAAAAATGGAATAAAAGGCAGAATAAAATGTAAGTGGTAAATAAAAAAATCAAGAATTTCCATTACAATATTTAAATGTATTTTTAAAAAGAATTGCTTCAAAATTTAAAAAAAAATTCTTCAAAAAAATAAAACGTATAATTTTAAAGAACATTTTTGAGTACTATTTAATAATAATCTTTCTTAATAAAGTAATAATTTCAGAAATTATTGCAGAAAATTCTTTAATTATTAACTTAACTAAAATTCTAAACGAAATTTCAAAAAATAATTATTAGTTTGGCAGTCCTTCCCCCAACGTATTTATTCATTTGAAACCTCAATACATGCAACGTTTGGTGTTTCTAGGTCAAATAGTCTGGTCATTACACAGAAAGAGAGATACCTTCATCTTTATTTTATTGTTAGTAATGCTAGGTTCATATCTGATGTTCTGGAATCCTTTCGGTTCGAGAAATATCGTTCGAAGTTATTTTTCCCTACCAATCTTCTAAGATGGAAATAGCCAATGAAGATTCCTCAGAACATTTATGCTTGCTCCAGATCACGTAATGGAGTGGTCTCATTCCAAATCCTATCAACAATTCTAAAAATCGTTCGAAATTAACTAGACTGTAGACTGAGAGGTTGAATATCCAAAACGTGCTAATGTTCTATTGGTCCTGATAGAATAAGAGTCATTTCGCACGATGCAAATTTAGTATGCCATTTGTATTGGAATGTCACTGAATGAGGTTTGAGTGAGAGAGAATGCACGTTAAGAGATGGTGCATTGTAAAGTGTTTAGTGGGGAGGTTGGAATAAAGAGATTCGAGAATTAGTAGTCTAAATATATTGTTAGAAAAATCCATAATCTAATGAGTAGGTGAACGAAGAAATTAAATAGGTTTTAACAAATAATTACGTTTTATTCTACTCGAAACCATGTATGAACAGTAGAAAAACACAAACGAAGCATATATGAGGAGAAAACATGTAGTAAACAGTATCATACAAACTTCAAATTGCTATTAAGCAAATGTAACAGAGCAAAGGCTTCAGACTCCTAATTTCACTCACCTATCTACTCCTCGATTCTTCGACCGACTGCAACTCTATCTCTTGACTTTCTAGTTTTCACGCAAAGATGAAAAAAAAATTCTAGAAGGATATTGTATCTTTTTTCCTAATCTAGATGCAATTGTAAATTTGTTATATTGATACTTCGGCATATTTTGCCGCTCTTCAACTGCAAAACATGCAATATATTTAGCCAAATATAATTTGCAATTATTTTAATGATTCAAAATGCAAAAAAATGTATGCAAATTTTACGTTATTTAGCAGTAGAACCCCGATATTTAATTTGGCAAGAAACACGGAATACTCTTTAAATGAGAAACTGCACATTAATTTTCTTCAGTAATTTGCAAACTTTTGAACATGCTCCAATTTTCAAAATTATTTTGGTTTATAATTAACAAATTTTATCTAAAAAATATTTTTTCAATCTATTTAATTCAAATAGGGAAAATTAAATGTAGTTTACAATATTTTTAGTCATCCCAAAAGTAGCATATGCCTTTAAAATTAATGTTTTTAAGCATTTTTCGTATGTATGCAAATATTTCTTAATTATTTGGCTACAAAATTGATTTTTTAGCAAAATTTACTAGAACCCTATTTAAGCTTTACAGGCATTTAGATATACAAATGTAAAAAAA
>JAOUZG010039500.1:957994-972087 GCA_026289955.1 Argiope argentata
TATCATAAAAGCTTTGTTTTTTCCCCAATTTCAGATAGTATCATAATGCTAGATTTTAAAAAAATGTAGGAGTGAAAATTTTTGAAAAATTAAAAAAAAAGTCTCACCTTGTGCCGAACTGGTCCTCGAAAAGTATTCAACAGCAATGTTCGCAAGTGTATTTATCATCGCGAAAGAAGTTGAGACTTAATAATCAAGACAAGAATTTCACTGCAAACTCATTTCTACTAGCAGAATTCCTGCTATGCTTAACATATCAAACACGGTTTCATTCACTGTAATAACAACCCATTTTTCAATTCCTACAATTAGCCCACACACACTATATATTTATATATCTTGTTCAAATTTTCAATCGTTAATAAAACACTCTTTATTCATCCAATCAAGTTCAAGTAAACTTTTTTAAACTTGAAGAGGATGACATTTGATGTTAATACAGATTTTTCGAATATTAATTCATTAGTTTTTTATTAATTAATTAAAAACTAACTTTCCCCGAAAAAATCATCACCTCAATTTCCCTACCACCAAATAAGTAACGAATTCTATTTGGTTTTCCCCCACGCCAATGAGGTTATGCTAAACATGTTTTTGGCCGATTATTTCAAACGAGTCTGTTTATTTTGTTAACGTTTGATGCGAGTATGTTTTGAACTTAACGTTTGTTCCTAAAATCGAGCATTGTTAATTAATCGAATTTTCGGATTCATTTTGAAGTACTTTCGAATTAAAATAATACCGAATAAAGAAAACTAAAATTTTCTTATTTGGTTTGCGTTACCCCAACTGGCGTAGAAAATTCATGATTTTTTCGTTGCCTCAATTGGCGTTGAAAATTCAACACTAGTATAAATTTTTATCTATTTTTTATAGTAATTGTAATCATTAGGCCGGGGTAGCCTGGTAGGTATGGTGTTGGATTCGCATCCATTGGGCTGCGAATTCGAGCACGTTAGCCGAAGATTCTCTGTGAGTGTGGTGGACGCTACATCTGTCGTGGTCACAAAGTCCTCTATATCGAGAAGAGTAATGCCGCTGAGAGTACTGGGTCAGAGTTGATCGTTCTCTGTTCCACATCTAAATTACGATCTGAGGATGAATGACTGAAATGCATGAATGAAGTTCGCCCAGTAAAAAAGGGTTTTGTGACGTGTGTGAGCTAGAAATAAGACTTCTACCGTCGGGTTCTCAGGGGTCTTTACCCTCAGAAGTTACTGCAACTTTCCCCCTCTAGTTAAGTGGGGCACGATAACAGCAACAACTGTAATTATTTAATAAAAAGTAACTAAAAAATTTTTTTCTTTGTTAACCTAAGAAGGAATTGATTATAAAATTTTTTTTATTCTACTTGTTATTTAACAAGAATAAAAAAAGTATATGTTTAAAAAACTATGTGGAAATATGGCTTATTTTCTTAAGTATGCATTTTTTTCTATTGGTGTATATTTAAGGCAGGCTTCAACAACTTCTGCAATTGTTTCAAAAAAATTGTTTTTTTTTCCTGAATATTTGTCGACATATTCTTGCTGAAATTTAGGCAGTTTTATGAAAATAATATAAATATTTTTATTACACCTGGTATCCATATTTTAGAACTGCTCAAATTGTTTAAAAATTGATAGCCATGCATGTCCAATTCAATGGATTAATAAAAAAACTGCAGAAATTTATTTTTAAAGTAACTAGGTAAAGATAGAGAAAAGAAAGCGAATGATTTAATTTCCAACTACCGTTTAGTATGAAATATTGGAATCTAATTTATATTCATCAAAACAACTTTTAAATTAATATTTTAAAATATATTTTTATGTATTCAGTTTAATATGTTGTATTTTTATGATAAAGATGAAAGAAGAATTACAATTAGCTACTGGTCTCAAAAAGTATTCCCTCAAAATTTAAAAATAAATTCCTTTTTTTATAATGTTGTAATTATTAAATTTTTAAGTTGTCTGAAATAATAGAAAAAGAGTTATTGGAATAAATTATTTTCTATCAGTATCCAGCAGGTTTCCATTGTAACTTTTTCTAAAATTTCAGATGCAAAAAAAAATTATAATTAAAAATTCTGATATATCTAGATTTTTTTTATTAAATATATGTGATAAAATACCTCTTTTTAAAAGGAAAGCATATAATGTATTTTCAAAACATAAAAATGTATTAAATAATTTTAAATTCACATATTACTAAAAACAAATATAGAGAGCAAACAATCGCATAGAACACACATCGTAGCCAAAACAAGGTTGGAATAGTACGATTATGTATTGTATTTAGTTTTTCAAAAGATTCAAAAAATGATATTAACTATACAAGAAATATCATAAGAAAGGATATTAAATACACAGGAGATAACAATGAATTATTTAATATTTGATAAATTCTTGATTTTCGATCTTTTTTTTTTCACTTTCTACCTTAAGCAGTATATGACTTTCAGACAAGCGCTAACAGAAAAAAGAAAAGAAAATTACAAGAATTAAAAAATAATAATTTTCATCGAAAATTCCTGATTTTTTCAAGAAATGATTTTTAATAAAATCGCTAGGCATATATCTTAATTTTTTTCATGTATTTAAAAGAAAGAAAAGGTTGAATAAATAACATGAAAAACTTTGATCTTATTCTTAATTCCAGAAGTCGAATAATAACAACCTTATTTTATATTCAAAGAACGAAACGAACCGTATTGAAGAAAAATAAGCGTGTATTTGGTTTTGTATATTATCTTTCATGATCTTTCTTTTGCTGCTGAAAATTAAAACACACTTTCAAAATTTAAGAAAGCAGCCGAGAAATATGCAGCTACACAACTCAAATAAACTTTTTCAAATCTGCGAATGAATAACTGTTTTTACGTCAAAAAAACTTAATTAACTCTTTTGAATTATTTTAATTTTGTATAATAACGAATTCGGTTTTTTTTTTTTTTTTTGCACTTTAAAGCTAGTATTATATAAAAATTTAAATTAATTAAGGCTCTTTAAACTCAAAATAAATTATCTTTTTAAAAATTTGTTTTGTTTTTATTTTATCTCCCATCATATTTTTCAAAAAGAATGAAAATTTGCCCATAAAATTATTTGAAGTCTATTTGTATTATTGCTATTCGTATTCTTGTTTCTAAGCTGAAAATAAAACAGTTTCTTTTATACTTATTAGATGAAATTAAATTAATTAATATATCTTATGAAATGAAGCAGGAAAATTTAAAAGCTGTCATATATAATGTTTTTTTTAATTAAATTACACTTGAATTTGTATTTTTGAAATTATTCATCTTTATGTAATTCCTATTTTCTTCTTTAATTCCCCGCTTTTATCAATATATAGGAAAGAAAATTAAAATTAAAATACTTTAAAGTGCTAAAATTTGAACCAAATGAATTTAAACATGCCTTAATCAAAATTTCTTTGACTTTTAGAGATCAAAATATTCGAGGAACTTTTTCAAATTTATGAATCTTAATAAAGGTTTTTCCCTCACTGATTTCACTCAAAGGCTTTCTGTCCTGTTTAATACAAAATTTTTACTATGAATCAAATATAAAATTGCTTTTAAAGTAGTAAATGTATCTTTATTAAAAAACTTATTGCAAATTAATTTTCTCACTTTGAAAATTCCAGTAAATGTTGAAAATATTCTATGTTTCAAAACATTATTATTCCTATTAAAACACAGAGCCTTACTTTTCATTCAATAACTAGTAAAAAAATTTCTTTAATTTTTTTGATAGCTTTTTTTTTTCTTTTTTTTAATAAATCTAAAAAAATTGATTATTTAACACTAAAATTTTATTTCATATTTTACTTTTTTTTTCAAAATTATAACAAAAAAGAAAATATCCTTTTTCCTATTCATATTAAAATTTCAGTATTAACGTCAGCTGATACTTTGTTTTTGTTTAAAATTTCCTTCGGAAAAAAAAAAGTTTTAGTAACTATGCGCAAGTGTCGAAAGAAAATGCACACCTTTGCTAATAAAGGAAAGAACTGACAAGTTCCTTACCTCATTTCCAGTAAATCAGCTTCTCTTCAAGTAAAGCAAAACAGGAAACGGAACTAAGTTTTCCTCACTTTTGCTTAACTTTACAAATACGGGCACCAAAACAAATTGTTTCGGCAAAAAATTAAAGTAGCAATTAGGCAGAAAATTCCTGTCAAATTAAGCGGAGAAAATACGCTTAAAATTTATAAAATAGAATTTCGAAGGTCGATCAGAACAGAAACAACTCCACACGTAAAACGGCGGGTAAAAAGAAAATTATTAAACAGCTCACAGAACAAAACAACCGAACTCAGCAGCAGCTGTGCAGACGATAAACTTTCTCTCTTCCTCGCTCTACGATCGCTTGTGGAAGACTGGCAGCAGCTCGCACATTCTCATCTGGCAACAGTGAGATTGTGACGTCATCGCATTCGAAGAGAAAGCTGAGAGAGAGTGGACAAACTCAGTCAGTGAATATAGTTTTTATTTACTTTTTTCCGAACAACTCCCCGCCTCCGTCAGCCCTACCCCGGGGAGGGGAGATGAAATAGATGTAGCAGACGAAAATTACTTATTTAATAAAATGATTAGGATGATGTCATCGCGGGATAGCAAACAGCAAATGGTTTTCGTTTTCTCCCGCGCTGCAAACGATAAAACCGAAACGTTCGAAATGATAAAGTGCCACCGTTCTAAACGGGAGAAATTCTCCCTACGGAAGATTTTTTTTTGTCCGGAAAAAGGAAAATAAATTGATGTGTCATTTTTAAGGAGGAAATGGTCGGGAAGAAAAATCGAATTTCGAACGAATGAATACTAAGCTGTATTGCAGTTCGAAGTGGCATTCTGTATCCTCTTAGATCCAAGAAGCTGTTTTCCTAAAAGTAATCATTTCTTCAGAGGTCGCGACAAATCACAAGTGGATTCCGTAAAGTTAATTTTATAAAAATTAAAGATAAGCTAATATTTGCATTGCCAGTTTATCATTTATTAAACAAGAATGTGTTGCTACTCTTCGTAAGGAATCTTTATTATGTAAATATCCTATCATTTATATTTAAAACTTACTTTTTACTTGGAATAAGAGTCCAACACGGATGACAATTCTTTATGGTAAATCAACTTGCGAAAAAAAATTAGCAAAGTTACAAATTTATGTAACATTTATAATATTTTTAAATTACTACCTAGAAAATTGAGGCAAATCATAAAGGATCTGTGAAAATAATTTAACATAAAATTAGAGCCTTGACTTACTGCATATTGCCAATCCGTTATTTCACAAAAGAGAATGTTTTATCATTGTTCATAAAAAAACTGTATTTTAATATAAATGGACGTCATTGTGGTTGTTATTATTCCTTGTATCTTCTTAATCAACTGGATCGAATTCAGCAAAATTCTGCACATTTACTATCTAACATGCAAGACAGAATGTGCTCTACTTTCTACGACGAAAAAATTAAATAATATTTAATTAATTAAATGTTAAAATTCCACCCTCTTCCCATAATAACGCCCAAGGAAATTTTTTTCAGAAAAAAAATATATTTTTGCACTATACTAAAATTTAAAATTTTATATTTTCAACAAAATTAATTTCATTTCTGTGTAACTTTTGATTCAGTTGTTATTTTTTTTATTTATAACAGATAGTTAGGAAATAAGAAAAGATAATGATAAGTCATAGTTGTGTAATGATAAGAGTTTGAGATATCTTTTGGCATTTTTAATGTCTTAAAAGTATTGATTTAACGTTGCCTAAGAAAAACATATATATCAATTGAGCAGATGAAAGCAAGAAAATGATATATTTTGCGACCAAAATGGGTGATGCCCAGCAACGGCATCAGCTTCAGATTTTAAGAAATTGACCAAATTTTTATATTTTCCCTTTGGTACTTCTTTGAATATTATTCGAATATATATTTTCACATTATCTTAATATTCTAAATTTAATTTATTATATGATACTATTTTATTTTTGTATGGTAGTTTTTTCTTTTAATATTTTTTAATGAATTAGCTGAGAATATTGAGAAATAATGAAATTTACAGATACTCTTTTGCTTTTTTTACATTAAAATCTCGAACTATTTTCTACCACAATTTTTTTTATTTCTCTTTTATCGTATTAGAAGTAAATGCGTACGGTTAAAGTAGTGATTTAATGATGTAACTAAAAGAAATCCTAAGTGCACTGCTCTAATTAAAATGAAGGCCAGGAAAATAAAGCTTTCATAATCAAAAGTATTTTTTATCGTTGATGAACAAGAATATATACGACAAGCTGTTGCCACAAAGCATGAGAACAAATCTAAGATAAAACTAAGATGGTTTAAATTGATTATTTACATTTAAAAAATATTGATTTACTTTATTTTCATTTTTATTAACAAAATCACATTTAAATAATGTTTCAAAAGGCTCTAAATCTTTCTTGAGCTTCAAAAAACAAAATTTGCAGTAATGGGGAAAATCATTTGTCGGCTTTTTTTAAATCGCTTCTTCGATTGATATTTTTATTTTAGTTTTAAAAAAACATTTCATCTTTATATTTTGTATATTTAAATTTACATAAAAGTGGATTTTAAATTGAAATAATTATACATGAAAGGTGTTTAAACTCTTGAATTGCAAGATATATCATCTAGTTATTCATATATTTTGTGAATATCTGTACATTTAAGTATTTAAATTTTCTGATATTTTCTAAAATTGACCAACTTTTATTACCTTTATATTCCTTTTATAATTTATGTGCCAACAACAATAAAAGAATGTTCAAATATTTTCGTAATTGTCATTCTTGTTCTAAAACAAACAAAAAATTGGTAATTTTAAAATAAGTCATTTTAAGCGACATCAACGATAACCATACATAATGGAATCTTTATTTGAATCTTTTACCTTCAAGAAATTACATAATTTTGAAAAAAGTTTTTGTAGATTTTTTTGAATAAAAAATTTCAATTACAGGGCAGAATCTACTATTTCCATATGTCTATTATTTTGTATGTTATATGCTTAATAGTTCAAAATGAAAATTTATTGACTTTTGAAAAATACTTAGATTTATTTAATAAATAATAACACTGTACTTCCGATTTCTGTCTCTTAGGACGGTGCATAGAAAAAAAAATTGTAATTATCGTAAAATTTAATTTTAAAAGGATCGTGAACGCAATGAGCTCAATTTTCACTCTTTCGCATATGTGGAGAAAGTGTTTTAATCATAATCGTCATCAAATTCCTCATCTAGATCTTGACTAATCTCTATTTTTCAAATCTCTTATTTACGAGAAATATATAAATAGGTCTATCAGTGAACTCAACATTTGAAAATCTGAAAAACGTTTTGAACTGGACGAATAAAATCCTTTCACAAGAAGTCTGTCAGTATGCAGAACAATATTAGATCTACAAAAAGTACAGAGCTAGATGAATAGAATGTGGCACACAGATTTAACATCCGGAGAGTATATTCTTATCCAATTTTGAATTCACCGCTTAACTGTTGTTCCCGTACGCCGTGCGTGCATCGATTTATCGAATTTTGATAATTGTAAGCAAAAATTAAGCATTCATAACGATTATAATTCAATAGTAAAGTGACTTTGAATACATAGATAAGTCAAGTATTTAATGGATTTCCATTTGAATCAAAATAAGAAAATGTTCCCTAAATAGAAGGAGTCAACTTATTAGATGGTAAAGAAAATAAAACAGTTAAGTGGTTAAACTCGAAAAACAGCTGACCATTTGTATTCAGTATTTTTGTATGAATGTAAACGCGTCAACTCGAATACAAAAACCTGAGATGGAATCATACATAAAGTTAACCTAAATAATGTATATCCTAATTACAATTTAATTCATAGCTTTCAAAGAATTGACTGAATGTCTGCCTGTACATTCTCGTGCGTGTAAATACGATAACTCAAAAACTCAATGACCTAAATGAAAAGAAATGAACATGTTATCTTACGATTTTAATCGTAGTAGAATGTCAAAATTTCACTTAATTTGGTTGAAAAAAGGCGCCCAAAATCCACGTTCAGTTTTCTTGAATATTATATTATGAAGTATATAACTATTAAGTGAAGAACTCTGATATTAAAAATCTGAGTACTGTTGGTATTCATGAAACTTTTTTACATAGTAAGTAAAAACATATTAGTTTAGAAGCATATTAAAGGATTTATTCAAAATCTTGTGGATGACTTAAGAAATATATTATTTTATTCCTGAATTTAAAAAAATTATAATTAAAATTCCATTTCTCTATATTATAATTCGACTGACCAATAATATGGAATTTTCGATTCA
Source organism: Argiope argentata (assembly GCA_026289955.1). Classification (NCBI taxonomy): domain Eukaryota; kingdom Metazoa; phylum Arthropoda; class Arachnida; order Araneae; family Araneidae; genus Argiope; species Argiope argentata. The sequence continues at coordinate 966,318 of JAOUZG010039500.1, forward strand.
ATGTGCTATAAAAAATTTTAAAAAATTAATAATAAAATCTTTTTGGATTACCGGAATATCTTTTCTGTTTTTCAGTGACTAAAGAATATAATCATAAATTATATACCAAAATGGAACAAAAAAATGTACCTTAGAATTTAATTTATGAGTTTCTCGTAAAAATTGCATAATTTAAAAATGTTAGAAATTATTATTTAAGAATGCAAAATAATATTAAATGATAACATATAAAAAACGAATGTAGATTCCCGAAAAATGACAAAAGTATTAAAAAACTAGAAATTTCGTAAAGAAAAACGATTAAGAAAATAACAATAATGAATAAAAAATTGTTCCATATTTTGGACAATATTATTTGTTTATTTTAAATTTAGACATCTTAAAATATTTTAATTTAAAACTCAACCGTCCAACCAGAATTATTTCCGTAGTATGAAAATACACTTTGTACTTAAATATGTATACATAGTGCAAAGGAAGCCAGAAAATGCAAAGCAATTTTCTTCTACGTAATATTTTTTTTCCTTCGGCAAATCCATCTATATCTAATCAATCATTCAAACAAGAAAGAGAACACACGCGCATATTTCAGCACAACGCCGCACAAAGCAAATGCGGAGGTACCTATAGCCTTCAGGGAAAGAAAAATTCATCTCTCTCTTACTAGCACACACTTGATGCTAACATGCATAGCTAAAGCAGCGGCAATGGTTTTTTGCCAAAACATTCCTACAATACGGATGTTATCCCAAGAACGCGTTGCATAGCATTGTCGTACAATAGTTATGAAATATTAAACTTTGGGGCTAATTTAAAATTTTTACAAAAAAAAGTACTAAATAAAAATAAAAATGTTAAAAAAATTACATCGTGCCATCCTTGGCGAGTTATTTGGCGATTGATATCTGACATGTGGCTGATAATATCCGAAAATCGAATTTGTCGTTTAGATGCGTTTTTCCTACAATACTACCACGAAACAATAGCCCAAAACTACTTTTGAAGTCACAAAATTCCATATATCTGATATATCTGTCATTCCGTTTTTTAAAATATCCCCTTTACATGTTTCTGAAAGTACAGACCGATAGGCGATTATCCCGTAGTTGCATTTGACTCAAAAATTCATCGGTGCCTACATTATAGATGTTAAACCTGTACACCGAATCTTATGTATCAAGATCTCTTCGTTTTGTAATCATCGTGTTAACTTATAATTGAGCATTCGGGCAGCCGAATTTCCTCTGAGTGGATTTTTTTCAGCTCTAGATCTACAAATTTCATATTTTTAGCAGTATACCAAATTCCAGTAGTGTAGCTCAGTAGCTTCAGTAGTTATTCTTTGTCAGACTGGCGCTACGAATCCATCGCACATACAAATGTTCAATTTATCAAAAAGGTCGTCGTAATGTCAAGTCAATGTATTTCGGGACCCAAATATCAAAATTAAATTTAAAATTTTTTATTTAATGTTATGCATTGGAGATTTCTCACACGTATTTGATCGTAGAGTCTTCTTCGGTGATTATAGAAAAAAAATCGGTGTATCATCGAAAACAGCAAATTATTGCCTTTTTTAAAGAAATTTGGTTTATATCTTAGTGTATCGCATAATGATCTCAAAAAAAGTGCAAAGTGATTCTTGAGGGTTTGCGAGCAAAGTGTGTCTCTCCAATTAATTTTATATAATTTAAATTCTTATAATGCCATTCCCGACGCACTGTAATTTCATAGTTCCCCTTTTGTTATGAAGTCTTCATCTTTTGTTGTTCATTTCCTTTTTTTATCGTATCGAGGTCACTAAGCTCTACCATTAGCAAAAAAAAAAAAAAAAAAAAAAAAAAAAAAAAAAAAAAAAAAAAAAACAATAAACTTAAAAAATAATTATAATTTACTTTTTTTGTTTTTATCGCTTTATCTTATATTATTTTGGTCTTTATTATGACAGCATTCATCACGTCATTGCTATACTAAATTTAATAGTTTAATATAAAGAAAATTCATTATTTTAAGTTTATAAAACGCCCACAAAATTTCACGTTTAAGTTATACAAGCGAATAAAAGTAACTTCAAATAAGAAATTAACTAAATTGTATTAATTTTTATTTTGATATAAAAACTTGCATATTAGATGACAAAAGCTCAGGTAACGAGGTACCAGAAGAAGACACCTGATCTAAGGAAGTGTCAGATTATGTATCGTCCTTGTCATTTGACAGCGGTTGAAAATTACGAGGTCCACCCCAAAATAGCCCTAGTAATGCTTTTAAAATGGGGCTTTGATAGAACTGAACTGAACTTGGCTTGAGATTAACATGAAAGTATCCAATCTTCTCATTGTTTGGTATCTCTGATAATAAAATTGACCATGGCGATAAGCCAAACAATTTTTCCACTTGAGAGAAAGAATTTTATTCATATTTTTATGTATAGAACCCATTTTTGCTGCTCCCCTGAAATAGAATTTTTAAATTATAATCAGCAGTTATTAATTATTATAAATCAAGAAGAAATTTAGGTACTTTTCGATTAACCGGGAGAAATATCGTTAAATAATATAAACCTGGGATACAAAAAAAAAGAAAAAGAAAAAACATTTCCAAAATTTGCGCCAATTTGCATACAAATCTTACGCTAGGACTTTTTTTGACGACGCTTGGGGGGGGGGAGGAGGATAAGGTAAATCTAATAAGAAATTTTTCGCTTGCCCCCGGCTAAGTAAAAAGTATCGATGTTTAACTTCTAATATTCAAATTGCATGTTTAATCAAATTCTGGGGCTAGATAAAAGTGTTTAAAATTTAAAAAATAAAATATTTCCTGATTCTGATACTGTTTTGTAAGTCACACCACACAGTTTAAAGACGCCGCAACAGAACCAGTTGAGCCAGGTGCAGGAGTGTGTCGTTTTTTCTACGTCAAGAATCAGCTTAGGCGAGATAAGATACGGGCTTAAAGAGAGCCCTTTTGAGAATTTACTTTCAAGAGTTGTAAACAAATCCGTTCAGTGAGAAAATATTCGATTGAATGCCGGCGTTGCGATAGAAGTGGGGGTAGGGGTCCGAACTCAAGTGTTTTGAAGAGCAAGAGCTGTAAAAATTCACACTCTCGTCAAAGTTCTCGTTTTACTCCCAACTTGTCAAACTGGCATTCTTCAAGAGCACTATAGTTGCCAGCGTACAACATCAGTACACATTAAACTTTTGCACTTATAACATTCCTACCGCAAAATATTTCTCAGTTATTGAATTCATATTTATGTCCCATTCCACTGTAAATCGATTTAAATAAATTTTTGTTATCTTAGAGTTGAATTCTATTATGCTATTAGAAAACTGCATATGTTTAATAACTTAATTTGTTGCTAAAGTATATTTAAAATTATTCGCAAGCATTATTAGTTCATTTAATTAAAATAATGTGCCATTTCCAAGCAAACATAAGATTGAAACATGATGTTATTGTTACTAATGACACTTACCATGGGCAAGCGTGCTGACGACCCTCAGCGATTTTAAACCGAATAAGCGTCTCTTGTTTTTGAACTAGCGCCAGCCAGGGCTAAGAGTACGACTTACCTACACACATTTAACACATTTGCTTGCACAGACCCTTTTTACAGCGGGGCACATTCATACATCTCAAAGAAGAACAACCATCCCAGTACCGTGACTCGGACCTGGACGCCCATGGGGGGAGACACGCTACCTCTGTGCCAGGACGTCGACCGATTGAAACATAACTGTGGCGGCCACTTATACTTCAGCAAGAAGTAAAATAAAGCGCCAAAACCTGTGCCAATAATATAAGTGCGCAGAACTTCGGTATTTCTGCCATTTCAACTCTGTTTTCCAGTAGAGTTTGAACTTCAGCTTCGATTTCTCACTATTTTCGATTATTCTACCTTTTGGAGTTTACAACACGTTGCTATCCCCCAATTCTTCCTAAAACCAACTTCCCATTGCTTCTAGAATACATTCAAATTATACGATTATTATTCGAAAATTGCTCTTTATCGATTGACCGTCTGTTGTTATTTTCATTTGTTAACTTAGTGTTTTCCTTTCCAAAATGCAAATTACTTTCTCATCTCGAATACCCTCAAATAACTCGAGATTTTGACGATTCTCTTATGTTTTAGACCTCCATAAGTTCGTAAAATACATTTTTGGAAAAATATCTATCTGTGACATTTTAATCTGATTCCTAATGACCTGCAAATTTGTCGTGAAAACTTAATATCAAATTTCAACCGTCTAGCTTTTATCTTTATCACAGATAGACAGACGGACGGATAAACATTCTCCAAAAATGTGTTTTTCAAATTCAGAGAAGTCTTAAAACGTAAAGATTTGTTAAAATCTAAAATTCGAATTTTTTTTCTCTATGCAACGTATATATGAAAATAAAATTGTTAAGCTATATCTAAAAGCTATACAAATTTTATGAAATACAGAATATTAGAATTTTAGTTTCTGTTTATATTGAATTATTTGAAGAATTCTTGAATAACTTAAAATGTAAATATTTACATATTTGTAATATATTTCCTTATTAATTATTGTCTTAAATATGTTATTTATATTACCTTTGATTCAGAAATTCGCTTATGATAGAGGTATATCTAAAACGATAAGGGTAACTTTTATGTATAGTTTAATTAGATTGATGTCCAACCTTAAAAATTCGCGAAAACTATTCCGAAAGGAACTTAGTAATTTTAAACGACTGTTATGTATATTCTCTTTCGCTCTCGCCATTTCTTTCGAAATTAATGCATTTCTGCAAAGTGGGTTGGGGCAAATTGTCCAACACCGACCGGGGGCTGCGGGACGCGCTCTAAAACCGGGGCGCTCCCTACCAATTCAAACTATAGAATAAGTCTGGATTGAAGGAGGCATTCAAATGGTGCAGAAGGGGAGCGACTTGAAGTGTTTCGAAGAAGATGGGGGAGTTCAAACTGCCGCTTTTTAATGTTCGATTGCGAAGAAAATGAGCGGGAACAAGAATCTTCGTCCTGTTGCTATGGTGACAGTTACGGAATTCGTATTTCTCTCTTCCTCGCAGAGGTGGGGAGGGGAGAGGGGGAGGGCCCGTCGAGTACCCGTTTACAAGTAAATGGTCCCATTTAGAAAGTAATATCGTCTGGCATCTCAAGAACCGTATTCTTATCGCCTTCCTACTTGAAGTAGCAACTTTCCACGGAGATTTATGTTTTACATCTAACTTTGAGTGTTTTTATGAAAAATAACGAGCGAAAAGTTTCAGAATTTTAACCTGCTCACTTTACTATGAATTACGATTAAATTAGTTTTTCGCTTTTTAGCATTTGGTACCAGCTTTCTGTATGAATTTTAATTAAGTCTCAATCTCCTTTCTCTTTTCCTTATTATTTAACTTATTTTTCCTCCCAGTTTGTAGAAATTTTCTACTGATTTGTAGAAGCTTAAATAATTCAATTTAAGCAAACTGTTTTATTTTGTTTGAATGGAGTGTGAAGGATAAGAACTTTAATAGATTGTGAAGGATATTTTAGTAGTAAGGATATAATTTTTCATAAAATAAAACATTATTTTTTAGAATTATGTATCAGTTCTAGTATTCTGTTATTCCAGTTTGTCCCTTTTTTTATTTTATGCCTTTCTAAAAACTGATAAATTGATAGTATTAATAAAACAGACATTATTCTATATACGTTAGAATTTGTTATCTAATTTATATGAGAAAATAAGCATATAAAAATTATTAAATTGTTATGCTGTAAGAGCAT
>JAOUZG010039500.1:997990-1014162 GCA_026289955.1 Argiope argentata
ATATATATATATATATATATATATATATATATATAATATCTGTGCACAAACTTTTTCTGGTAACTTTTTGAGTAATTTTAAATTATCATTATATTATTTTAAAGTAAGAAGAACCGAAGAAGATGGTTAAACTACTATTCAGTCTAAAGTGTGTTATATTCCTGAAATCGTTATTGATATTTGATGAATTGTTCAAGTAATACTTAAAATAAAAAGTGAATTAATATAGTCACTACAGTGCCCTTTTATTGACTCTTGAATATTTACAGTATGTAGACTTGAAAATGACTATTTAGTAATTATAATTAATACCATTATAATTTATATGAATATCTAAGATATGTAGTTTCAAATTACTTTTTGTAGTCAATAATAGTATTAATAACTTAATTGCTTCATTTTTACTTAGGTATATATCAAAGCGTGAGGAATAAGAAATTAATCAAAATTATTTTAAGAAATCCAAAGAATAAGAATCCAACATCTGGTTGTTATGTTTGTTAATGACCCAAATTTTCGCCAAGTAAAACAGGTCATGACGCCAACGTCTCCGCCAACGTTCACTTCGTCTGAAGTACGGCCAAGACCTTGAAGGCTCAATTGATTAAAAATAAATTAACTAAACACTCTGTTATTACGCCTTCATGTCTTTTGATATTTTTTCTTTTAATTAAATTATGTCAGTTATCATTATTTTTATTGGATAAAAAATAGCAGAAAGAGTCTTATTAAGAAATCAAAGTTCTGCTAATCCTTTTAATTTTCAAATTAGATATATTTTTGTCTTCTGTTTTATTAACTTTTAGCTGAAATTTAGGTGGAAACATTTCCCACGCAAAAATGGATACTTCCGAGTTTTCATATTTGGAAGAAATTATTATCTTAGAATGGATTCATATACCCTTAAGAAATTAAAAGTCAGCATGTTTTATAATTTTGAATATTTGTGGGGAAAATATTAAATATTCTTAAAAATATATTCCAAATTATAAATTTTTAAAAGGTTTAGAATATTCTATACTCTATATCGTTGTATTATAATAAGTCTGAAGTAAAAAAGTTAAGAAAATTAAAAAATCTAAGACTCTTTTTCTCATTAGCTAATATTATAATAATAAAACTTTCATTTATCTTTTATTACATCATTTCTGAAAATTTACTCTTTAGTTATATCAACGATTATGTGCATACAAAATAATATCATTTCAACGCCTTAGTGCTGAAATCGAAAACATTGTTGTGAAATATAATGATAAATATCTTGGGGATGGAGGGGAGGTTAACGTTTAAAATTCAAATTATGTTTCTCAAAAACCTTTTTTTTAATTTCTTCACATTTGTTCTCTAATTTTAATAATTTCTTTAAATCAATTTCCTGTTTAATTTGTGATAATTTATTTTTACTGGCGTAATGAAATTAAATCGCTTTTACTGTTTCATAATTTTTTTTTCATTATGTTAAAAATTATCATTAAAAATAGATTTTTTAAAATATTAACTATAAAGCAAAATGTTATAAACAAATGTTCCATTTTTGTAAATTAAATATAAAAATTATATATATATATATATATAATAAGAAGCTGTGTATTTTGCATCAAAAAACAAGTAATATAAAAAAATTAAAAGTCACTTTCTACTTAGGTCAGCAAAGAAACATTTTATTTTAGTAACCTCTTATTAGATAATTACCATAAATATAAATAATTTATCAAAAAAATGATTGATGTTCACTAGAAGTGAACTCGCATTCTTCACCTTCACTAAAAAAATACTGAAATCTTGGCATTTTACCGATTGATCTATTATTGCCTATCGATTTCAAATTTCATTACAAGCTGACAGAACTCTATTTAAAGAATTAAAAATTAGTTAATAATTAAATTAATTAAAATTTTGAAAAAACTGTATTAACACCAAATGCCATCCACTACAAGGTTAATATATATATATAAATATATATACCTAGAGCAAATGAATAAAAGTTATTTTATGAACGATTGAAAATTTGAACAAGATATATATATAGAGAGAGTGTGAACCAATAATAGGAATCTTCGAAAAATCTCCAATCACATCAACTCGAAGTTAAAATCAATCAATCCTCATCAATTTAATATTGAAAGGAAGCTTTAAGCTCAATTTTTGCGGGCGAAATTCCATTAATTTCTCCTAGTGTCACTCAAAAAATCAAGTTTCATCATAAGAAAGCTGCAAACGTATTTCCAAACCACCCATTTCATTCCCTGAAAAGATAATTAAATTGATATAGACATTGCAAAGATTTCTATTTTCCATATTCCTGCGAAGTTCCTGACGTAACATTTATGGACTGTTGTGTCTTTGTTCCGTTGAAAAAGAGTTTAAGCGCAAACCTAACATAATTGCCGGAATCTGGAAAAAGGTAGAATGAAAATTCATACTTCAGGACATTTTACGAAAAGTTATCCTGTCTTGGAAATCACGATACAGACTTAAAGTCCAGAAGTTATCAGATTAAATATTCAAAAATTAGTTCCTACATTTTAAACAGTAATCAAAGTCTCAAAAATGGTTCTTAAAACGAGCAAACATCCTCTTTGCTATTCAGCATTTCATTTGAGCTTTTGAGCATTCAAATAAAATCTGTTCATTACTCAAACAAAAGTAAAAACTCATTTCACAACGAAATCTTTCTCATTTGTGAATGCGAAGAGTGTAAAATGAATAATTTCTGTTCATATTTACTAAACATTTGACAGGGAGAAGCTAAAGCACTCGGCAGCGATCGGCAAAGTGCAAGACAAATAGAGCTCATTTAAAAACAGCCGCTTGGAAAATAACAGCAGATCGATCGAAAAAGAGGCGATAGCGATATTAAACTCAAAAAGCACTCGGGTCCAGAAATGCTCCTCTTCCTTCATTCCAATGGAAAACAAAGGCTTTGGAGAAGCAATTCCCTTTCAATCATTCCATGAGAATTGTGTAAAAGAAAAGAATAAAGCCTCCATTCTCTTTGCAAAGAAACAAATCGAAAATACATGAGTTTTTCGCTTATCAATCCTCTTTGCTTTGAATTTTATTTTCAATGGGGTTTTGCTTTTTGGTATTGGAAGAATAATGCTAAAAGCAAGAAGTGTAAAAATAATAAAAAAATAAAAATAAACATTTGGTCTTTAGATTGAGACAAATAAGCAAGTGTAATTACAGTAGAAGTTCAAAGAAGATCTTATCCGTTATGTTATATCTTTAGCCTTTATGCTTTATCCTTGTTATATCCTTTTAATTATCTTTTTAATGGTATAATACTGTCATGAGAACTTGTCCCATTAAGATAATTTTTATATTCAATGAAAGGATTTAATATAAAGATAAAATAATACGAATGATATCTGCCATAGTTTAATACAAATTATTTTCTTGGGGAAATAATGAACATCACGCTATCTATGGCATAGGTATACTCCGTCCCGGCCGAAGCCATTCGGATATAACGATGAGCCGCCGCAAAGCAACCCTCACCGAGCATGAAAGAGCAGGTTAATCAAATTAATTTTTATAAAACTTAATTCAAAGAACCAGATAGAAAAAAGATACAAATTTAAATTCTCAAAAGTTGTCACCTTATCAAATATTTCAGTGGTTATTAGAGGAACATAAAAATGTAAACAACGTTAACTAAGAAAATGCTGTTAAAAAGAAAAAGTATAAAACAACTATATACAAAGTAAGCTCTTGGTAACCCAAAAGCAAATAACATATATACAAAATATAATTTCCATATACAATATAGACGTAAGAAAACTAATGTCAAAGCAAAGAGTAATTTCAATCGTGCTCCACGGATTCCAACTGCAAAAGATTATTGATAATTTCGGAAGCCCTTGCCCTAAAGAGAGGGAATTTTAATAGATGATGTCTCAATTTCTCAAGCCTAATTACCATGTTAAGCTTGGTATTTTCCCATAATTCACATTCCTGTATAATATGTTAAATGGTTCCAGAAGATTTGCCCCATCTGCACTTATCAGATTCTCCAAATAACCTAGCTTGGTGAGCATTAAAATCCCCAGTTATGATTTGGTTCAAGAAAAAGTATCACGCTATGTATAAGAAATTTAATTGAAAATAGCACAAGCATTATCTTCGGTGAATCAACTGGTCTCCAAAGTCTGTTAGTTATTAATAAATATAAAAATAAATTACTTTCTCATAAACGTAATGTAAAGAAAGTACGGTAAACATGAAAAAATGTGGACTACGTTTCGTTCTACGTTTTAAAACCTTTGTGAGTTCGAAAAACATATTTTTGAAAAATGTCTGTCTGTTTGTTTATCACTAAAGTAACTCAAAAACAATTATACGGTTTTTATAAAAATCCACAGATTTTAATCAAAATTAGAGTAAAATCTATTCATAGAAATTTAATCTGTCCAGCAGGTCAAATAGAAGTAAATATATAATTGAAAATCGATTAGAGCTAAATAGATAAAATTCGAAACACAGATTTAATGTTTACAATGTTTTCAATTCAACCAAATACCTTTCAATATTAAAGATCTTTCAAATTTTGAGTAAAATCCAATTATGGGTTCACTATTTGTCGATCTGTACTTTCAGAAATAAGTAAATGCGATAATACAAAAAAGGCAATGATTTAAATATTTGAAATTAGCTGTGGCATTTTGTAACTACAAGTGTAATTTTGAGTCAAATTTTCGTTTCAGTCGGTTGAAAAAACACGTTTGAAATACGAATCAGATGTTTGGGTGTTATTACTGCATGTCAGAGATTAATCGCCAAATAACTCATCAAGGATGAAACGATAAATTCAGTAAAAATGTTAATTCACGCCAAAAGTTAATATTTCGTTACTGTCGTTCACCAATGCCATGTAAGGAGTTTTCTGGTATGACAAATTTCATAGAGAGTATGCTAAAAAGATTTAGAGGGACCATTTAAACTGAATTTCTTTTGAATATTCAAGTATCAAGGCCTTCAGACACTATAATATTTTACAATTCTTTGTATATTGAACTCGTATTTTTGCATACCCTATGGGCCGCGGTAGCCGGTTAAGGGATCTCGATCGAAACCCGTTTCCACGGAAAAACCGTCGTGTGAGAGGGGTCTTTTGCACGTTAAATCTGTCAGAACCAAACGTCCTCCTGCTGTTATTGCGTGGTGTGGCGAGGGGAGTGCCAGCTCAGGCGTTATCCTCGTCATCTGACCTTTGCTCAAAATTACGAGGTCCGCCACAAAATAGCTCTAGTGTTGCTTGACTTTAATATAACCAAACTAAATTTGTATGCACTATTTATTGTATCGGAACAATACGATATTAGCAAATGATAATAAAAAATTTATTGGACGGCAAGAGATTCTTCTGGCAAAATTTAGTCACTGCATTAATGCCAGTTCGTCTTTGTGTGGTAAAATTTATGTGTTCATTCGATTTTTTTTCGTTATTTGTAATTTTTTGTTAGATTGCTATATTGGCTACCTCAAGGGACCAGATGGTTGCCGTGGATGCCGGTTGTTTTTAGTTTCAGATAATTAATTTAGATATTTCATATCCATGATCCATTAAAATTGCTAAAATTAAAACTATGTTATCTTAATTGACTTACATATACTCCGTTTATTATATATATGAAATTTTCTAATGGAAACCAGTCTCATGGCCTCAAAATGCTGTTGGAAGTGAACGGCTCTTTTATCTTCTGAATTCACTTCATTTTTTCATTTGTCTTCTGAATTCCTTTCATTTTTCTCCTGAATTTTCCAATTTCACTTTTTATTTATTCGTTTTGAAAACTATATATATATTAAATCGAATCCTTCTTTCTCAACTTTCAAGCTCAGAAGAGATTTCATGAAACAATGAAAACAATTTAATTTCTGGACGTCGATATCATCTATTTTCGTAAATTATGTATTAAAAAAATTATTGTCATAATGCAGTAAAAATTTGAACGAATATTAAATTGATATCATTAAAAAGATAATTTTGAAATTTGAAGCGTTGTAAAGTTTATTTATGTAACAAACAATAGTTTCGGAAGTTATAGTAGGAAACATCAAAATTCAGCTTAATTTTTAATTAATTAAAATTTTACTAAAAATTTCAAAAAAAAATCTTAGTGCACATTTTTACCTACCAAAAATCAGGCATGCCAAATTTGGCAGCTATTGGTCAAATGGTTTAATCCTTAGAACGGCTACATATAAACATAGATATTCATCTTTATAACTAGTAGAGATAACTGTATTTTTATACTTATTGTATTTTTGAACCTTTAAAGTCATTTAATTCTGTTAATTTTTAAGTATTTCAAAATTTATTTTTTGAAATTCGCTTCTCTCATAAACTTTCGAGTTCCTTACTTTATTGTTATATTCCCGGAAGTTCAGTCAATAATTTAAAATCAAAAGTTCGAACTGGCTCTTCTGTGTTAAATGATTCAGTGAATCGTCTTTGAGGCTCGCGAAAGTTTCGTGAATTCTTACAATTTATTCTAAATCTTCTCTGTTTTCTGAAACTATTACAAATGTACGAATTTAGGTCTACACAGACTTATTGCAAGTGAATTTCAACTTCGTTCAGTACAAATTACTTTAACTTTTGAATGTAAATCATACTCGCTTCGTAAAATCTTGCAAAAACTTGTTCCTATTTGTTAGAAAAAACGGGCGTGGAGTTATAAAAACGAGGGTAATGTTTACCACCTGTTCATATTTAGCCAGATGTGTACCATTGCAAGTGACCCATATTTTCTGAAAAACTTTTTAGATGCTATCAAAAAAAATAATAATTTAACGGCATGTTTCTTTCAATTGTTGTGGTTACAGAGAAGTTCAGAGAGAAAAGTGGAGGAGCGAATTCTTCCTTTCTATCAAATGCTTGAGGCGCCATCTACAGATAAAAAGATATACTAATGTTTAGTTTCTTTCAGTTTTTCACAACGTAGCAAATAATATAATTAATTTCTGTACAATTTTAAATACTATAAATTTCCGATGCTCATAGTAGATTCTAGATTTGAAAAAATGAATTCTATTCTAATAATCAGAATAAGACATCATTATCAGTATGAAATTTCAGCATTGGACAGCCGTAAGTGGTGCTCACCAAGAAACTCCTTTTTCAGTAAATTAATCAATTTAATCTCATCATTCCTATGTTAACACCATGTGAATTCTATTAAATTAAGAATGGTTATAAAATTAAATTAGTTTGTCAGTTTAGTTTTATAATGTTAACTTAAATTCTAATTAATAATTAATCATATTTTTAATAACTATAAGAGAAGGCTCATATTTTAAGTTGGTTATTATAATTCATAATAGCGTGATTTTGCCTTTGTGCGTCCTATTAATCAAAAAGATTCTCTATTTTTATAAATTTCCCTTATACAAATTCGCTTATTTGATAAAAACAATTAATCATACCTTTTTAATCGACATGTTTTACATCCTAATTTTCTTTGAGAAGTCCCAGGTAAATGTTTAGTTGGTAATCTGCCTCTGATTGGCTTGCATCAAATTACTGCTGAGGATCCTGTTTCCAGAAATAGGCATAATATGGAATTTTAAAGAATTGAAAACCATCTCAGGAGTCGTCTTCGTCATATAATTATGGCTCAAAATTACAAAAAATGTGTAGCTAAAACGAAAAAGAAAGAAAAAAAAAGGAAAGTTCTTTATCAGAATTGAATTATAATTTTTTTTAATATGGAAGAATGAAAAGACAGACTACTAAAAAGTATGTAATTTTCTTTTAATAAAAAATTATATCTGCATAATCAAAAAGGTTTTTTGAAGTACGTTGTGAAATTAGAAATAAGATTAGGTAATTATGTTTGCAAGTATTTAAAAAGCATGTCTGATAATTATAAAAATAGTTTCATTTCTTTCCAAAAAATATTCTCTTTAATACTAAATAATTTAATTCAGCGTTCTGCAAAGAATACTTTGGGTCTATAAAATTAGTCTTTTCCCTCCCTTTGGCTAGGAGGATGGTACTTGGTGAATAACTTGTTCTTCACCAATGCAATCCACTTATATAGTTAAGTACGAGGATAAATCCATTAGATGTTTTAATATCAAAAAACAATTTTAGTATGTAACTTTCAGTACCATAATAAATTGTTTAAAATTTAAATAAAAGTTTGTTATACTATTGTCTATTCTTCATAATTTCATTCGCTAATTCATTTTTGTGATGAAAGAGCACAAAGAACTAATCGCACATAGAATAATCATTTAACTTCAAGAGTCAAACATTCTCCCTGTAGTCCAGATTTAGCACTTTCGAACTACTATTTATTTGAACTTTTCAAAAATGTATTTAGAGAAGAAAATTTAAAAATAGAAAAACTTGTTCGTAATCACTTTCATACTGCTGTGGAAATCATCTTTATGGATGTACGACGGACTGACTTTATTTCATGAAAATATTCCAGAAGAAGCAGAGAATAAGTAGCTATGTAAGCGTGTAGACACTAACACGTGCAGATAGAGAGATACCAGATACTATCCAGAGCTTGACCATCTGTTGATCTGTACTATCACACACAGGTAAACTCGATATCTCAAGAACGCAATGACTTAGATAAACGATATTCGGTACGCTATCCTGTTACTAAAATTTTAGTTCTGAGCAAATTTTAGTTTAAATAAGTCGAAAAAAAAGTGGTCCAAAATTCTGAATCACAATTTTTTTTTCTACAATACGAAGTCCAAAGCTCTCACGCAGGAGACTCATAAAATAAAAATTTGAACATACTTGGCTGTCGTGGCTGTCCAAGATTCGCATGTTTAGGCGAGGAGAGAAAAGATAATATCTTTATTAGAGGTTGCGGGAGAAATTCAAAGTTTTGGGGGTTTAAAAAAAAGGATATGAATACATCTTATCCCCTCATACAGAAGGAAATTTAAAAATCATTCTTAATCAATGGTTTTTGTTGTTGTTATGGTTACTTGCCGACTTATTAAAATATTTGTGCGGATGTGTCCAAATATTTACGTAAAACTAATAAAAATACATTTCTTTAAAAAAATTTGTTCAGTTTAAAAGCATTTGATGATGTTTTATATATCTATTCTATAAAACATGATATGATAAAACGTATCATGTTCTGTTTTGTTCTGTTTTTGGGAGCAGGTTTCTAGCTTCAACAAAAATCCGTAGGCGAAAAATAAAAATTTTACTATCTGAACGAGCATTTCAACAAATCAGCTTTCAATAACGCTTTGCCATTTCATTTACAAAAGCTCTGATTTAAAAAAATAAGGTAGTGACTGCAGCAAATAAAACCTAGAAAAAAGACCTTTTTGGGCACGCGATTATATGAAATGAAATAAATGGGAAATGGGATATTTTTTTTAAACAATCAATGCGAGACAAAGTTTTTGGGATCGTTTTCAATACTAAAGTGACTCATTCGATGAAACAATTAAAATGAATGAAAATATAATTAAACTTGGTCGTTCAAGAAATTATGTTCTGACATGATATATTGAAATATGCATGACATATTTCATTTTAATGCTTTTTGTTTATTGTTATTCTTAGCTTTCGCTTAAAAAATCTCAGAAAATCTTTTTTTTTACCAAATTATCGATCTATTCTATAAATAATTTCCACGAAAGAAGCGGGAGTGCCAGTTTTTTTTTTCTATATTTACATTATTTGCTGGCAGTCAGTTAATTGATTAATATCTACCTAATTTTATAAATTGAAATTCCTTAGCCCAACATTTTCTTTTTTGTATTCATTTATAACACCAAATCTCGCTTCAGGCAGTATATAATTTTAAGTACACAAGAGCAAAATAATATATATGTTGGAGAAAAAATTACATTTTTCCCATTTCCACTTACCCTATTTACACAAAGCATTCTGTAAATATTGTTACTATATTTTCAAGATATTATTCGATTCTCTGAGTATCGAACAACACTGTAAAGATATTGCGACCACTGTGGAGATACTACTAATAAGATAGTAACAACTATTGCTCGAAATTTTTGGATTTGGGAAATCTAATTTAAAACAAATAACACTTAAAGATTAAAATGAAATCTGTTATGCATATTTCAATGTATCATGTCAGAACATAATTTCTTGAGCGGCCAAACACCACATGCTCATGCAAGTTGTATTTTATTTTTATTCATTTTAATGGTTTCACTGAATGAGCCACTTTAGTATTGTAAACGATCCAAAAAAAAAAAAAAACTTTGTCTCGCATTGATTGCTTTAAAAAATATCACATTTCTTCTTTTTTTTTTAATTTCATCTAGTCACGTGCTCAAAATGACATTTTCCTAGATTTTTTTTGCTATAGTTATTGAACTATTTTTTTTAAATCAGAGTTTTTGTAAATGCAATGACAACGCGTTATTTAAAAGCTAATTTTTTGAGATGCTTGTACAGATAATAACATTTTTATTTTTTGCCTACGAAATTTTGTTGGGCCAAAAATCGCCTCCCAATAACAACATCATGTTCTGACATGATAACAAATTTGAAGAATGATACCCAAGAAAGATATTAGAACATGTATGCTAAAGAAAAATATTATTTCATATTATCATTTTCATCATTCAAAAGTTATCATATTTAATTATATATATATTTTTAACATTTTCTTTGAAATCTGTTTTGTTTGATTCAGAAATTTATAAAATCTTGGAACGATAATAAATGTAAATGCTATGAAATCCATGATATTGTTTCAAATAAAGTATAAAATCGTAGAAAAATTTTCGATTGTACTCTTCTGTCATAACGTTATCGAACAAAATTGTATTTTTTTTCTTGAAAACAAATATGGAAAAATTATTAAACATATAAAATTATAAATTCGGAATTTCACTGTAAAAATAAAGAAGATGTAATTATAGCATCTTTTAAAAATTGATTTGATTTGATTAGAACTGAAATTTACTAAAATTGCAAATAATTTTGTTTGTAGTTTCATTAAAAAATATTTAAATAATTGTTTTTTTCTAGAAATTTTGAACTCTTCAAGTCTGTAAGATCAATATGTTATTCACTATATTTACAATGCTGTTTTATATGGAGTTCATGGAAATGCTGCTCTTATGGATCTTGTCATATTTGGGGGTTTCAGGGTTGTGGCGCCATCTTTCGACTATTAAAACAAAGATTTGAAAAGATGCTTTAAAATTAAAATAGAACATTTTGCTTTATATTCTGCATTTCAAACATCAGAAAATAAAATGAAATAAAACAATTTCAAATCTTGCTCTCAATTCCAGTAATAAGTAAAGTAATTTTTAGAACAATTTTAAAATACTGTAAATTTCTCCTGATTTCAATTTGTTGCTTTGTACTATTAAGTTTGTAGTACAAAGCAACTAATTTTCAGTGCAATCAAAGAGGTGCTGAAAATATGGGAAACTATTTTATTGTGTTGAGAAGCATTATCTTATTAGGGCAGTAGCTAATGTGAGCTACAAATGCATTTAATTTTAATGGTGTGTCTATTTTACGCCAAACGTTGAAGCTTCTGCAAGAACAATTGTCTTCAGACAACTTTCTAATTAGCAAAAAACATACATTATAAATAATAAAATGTATTATAATAAATTTGATTGGAGCGCATTGTCTTTATTTAACTCGAATTAGCAGGAAAAAAAGGGTTTCACTAAGCAAATATTTCGCATTAGTAAAATTCGAGGAAGAATTATGTTCGGTAAGCAAAATGCCACTATATTCATATTTTTTGAGAATTTTTGAAGTTCTAAAAAATGTATTCTCAGAACTAAAGATATTTCTGGAAGTTATGGAGCTTAAAAATTAGCTCTAAATATAATAAAAAAAGGAGTAAAGGCTTTATTTTTAATTGATATTATTTTATATTATATTAATATTATATTATATTGTATAAATGATGACAAGCAAGGAAAAATATTTAATACTAAGTTATCAAAACTCTAAAATTCAAACAATTTTAAAATAAAATATTTAAAATTGCATGCAGAACTTAAATCGGCGATATTGACAAAACATTCATAATAATTTCTACGACAATCCTTTTTCAAACAAAATGTTCCGATGATTTAATAACGTTCGAGGTGAATTTAATTATGAAAGCTATCTTTAATACATTTAGAAATTTTATGAAAGTTTCAACGAATGTTGTATATATCAAATGCATTATTCAAAACCCATTTAAGAAGAATATTTTTTTTCAGTCATTGTTCTTTTCATTTGGTTATTCATGATTGGAATTTTGCTCACCTTGTTTTATCATAGGCAGTAACTAATTATTTTTAGATTTCAATCATTGATTAATCGATTAATTTAAATTTTGGATACTATAGATAATTTTTTCTCTCCAGTAGAGATATCGGCAGAAATTTATTTCAAAATTTTGTTTCATTTATTTTATGAGATGGAAAAAAAACCAATTATTTAAATTAACAGTGGTTTTTTTAATAATTTAGCGCTAATTTAGTTAGTAGTAATTTAGACATTTTTTGGTGCAAAGCAGTGCAATCCTTTTTTTTAATAATTTATAAATTTATTTTCACATTTCAAAACATTGCTAATTTACATGTTAATATTTTTATTACCTTTTCTTTTTATTCTACAAATGTTAAGAAAATATACACCCTTTTCTAAAGATACAGACACGTATCAAAAATAGCATCTCAAGTTAAATGTATTATTTATGTATTTTCAGAAATAATTCAGATATTTTTTAATTAATTTATTCGATTTTATAGTAAAAAGTTTAAAAATTGCATGTTTTATAAATACAGATGTTGATTGACTTTACTTAGAAATATTGTTAGGAAGTGCTTTTTTTTCAAGAGAAGGTTATTTATTTACATTTCTTACAAGTATTTATTTACCGTCTGTTTTCCTGACTTTCATAGGTTTTGAATAATTTCTTGGCTTGCTAATAAATAAGTGTTTTTATAAATTCTACAAATGTCTAAAGGTAAAGATATTTCAAAAGAAAAGATCAGCAAAGTTTTTTATTTAAAATTGAAAGGCAATCTTTCGAAAGATATATCCATGATTCTAAAGACGTCTTTAAAAGTCATGATCGAATTTTGCATAATGGCGACAAGTGGTCTCGTAAGTAAAAGCCTGCTTATTGTGAATTCCAACCCATTTTCCAGAAGCGTCACTAGATGGAGCCAGGGGTTCCATTAGAAAACTCATGCTAACGAACATCTGCAGGTGTTTTTTTTTTGTTGTTGTTGTTGTTGTTGTTGTTGTTAAGTTTTTATGTATACCGGGTGAGTATAAAGAGAAGTCTGAAAGCGTTTCTTTTTTCCGAGGACTCCTTTTTATTTTATTTTCCTCGGATAGGCAAAGGATGCGTTTTAATTTAGATAAAGTAATTAATACATTTTACCAGCAGACATTACGAGTAGTAATTATGAGTTATAACACTGATCGACAGTAAATAACACTAATGGATGTTGACCGAACCATTCTAAGCATGGCATCTGGATAAAATATGTCGTTTCAAAGAATTTCATCGAAATCTGGAGTGCCGAAAAATGTCATTCACAGAAAATACTCGAATCTAAACGAATAATTTTCAAGAAAATGTTAAGGAAACCATACTTAAAAGTACACCACAAAAATGGACATTTAAACTGAGAAAATAAGATGCCTTATGGTGATAGATGGTTTTCAACACCATTTAGAATCGAGAAAAAGTGAAGGTTGGATGGATCAGATGGATGTACATTTTACTGAAATGATTTAAGAAGCAAACTAAGAACTTTTTTAGATAGACTGCAAGGTAGAAAATTAGTTATGATTTGAGACGGTTTTTAATTTAATAGACATTTTTGGTCATTTGTAGCAAGAAAATGAATTCTCAAGATTATCGTCAAATATTAAAGGACCATTTTATTCCACCACAAATTTTGACAGGATTTGTTGGGAGGACCAAACTATGCATTTTAACAAGATATAATGTCTATTCATGTATCTATATCTACAAATTTGTGAAACAATATGAATAATATCAAGGTCATGGACTGGTCATCGCTTTGACAAAGCCTAAATCCAATGAAAAACGTTTTCGAACATATAATATGAAAAGTATGTTAAAACAGAGACTAATATTTTTGGAATAAGGATCTTAAAACAGCAACAGAGCATGTGTCATGTCAGTTATCTCCAAAGGTTATGTGAAACTTAGTACGTTCATTAGAAAACCTTGTATTTGAAGTGATTATAGGTGATAGCAGGAAGATTAGATACTAATATTTGTAATTCTGTTCCCGAATCTTAAATATTATCCATGATTTTATATAATTCTAAGACACCTTATTTGCTGTTTTTCTAAACCAATTCAACACTTGTTGCTTTTTTCTCATAAATTAACTCCAATTTGCATTTCATATAATGTTTATAATTATACATATATGGAAAAAAATTTCATCCCATTCTTGTCCTTATATCAGATAATATTTATACTTTCGTCTGTATTTTTAGGATAGAGTGTACATATCAAACAATTATAATATATCTTTAAAAATGGGATTGGGTGTTATTTCCAAAATTTAATTACAATCAAAGCTGAATACTTTCATTACAAATAATGCAATTTAATTATTATAATAGAAACTATTCAATATTTATAAAGAAATAAACTTCATTCATTAAAAAGTATTATTTTACAGGGTCTGATGTATGGAATATAACATGATCACTTAATAGTTCAGATTCCAACACATTATAAATAAGTGTCTAATTTTAATGTATTGTTAAATTTTGCTTCCCAGCACAAATATTGTTATCGTAAGAAAAACCGTTTTATGAACATTCCTGTTGCAGGCTGAGCGGGTGCTGCGTCAGTAATCTGTGAGCTAGTATTGGTGACGAATTTGGTGATAAAAGGAATATTACTGGAAACTTAGAGAATTTGTACGATCCGTGCAATAGAAACCGAGATGCCCCCTGATTGGCCTAGAAGGTTCTCAGTCCACCTCTCAGGAGCTATAAAAGGTTTGCAGTCTCAAGCTGAAGGGAATGGGAGAATTGAATTGAACTGGAAGCGGAGATGGAAAAGAAGACAATTAACGAGTCTTCGAGAGGATAGCGAAGTAACGGGGGAGTTCCGGCGTTTTCTGGAGTTCAAGCGAGTGAAGAACTGCTGTTTGAAGAGGCCTATTGTATATTGTAGATAAAGAGACGTGTAATGTGTGAAGTAGCCAGTCGTGGGATTGTGAGCCTCCAGCTAAAGTGAAGAGTCAGTGAGAAGTTCAGCCTTTTGGAGAGAACATAGAGCGGATCCCCTCTCCTGATAGATTCTGTCAGGCCACTTTGTGTTCTGTAATCGATTACTACTAGTGAGCAACGTTCTGCTCTAGTGTACTGTCATGTGTTCGTCTAGGCTGTACATATCTGTCGGCTTTATTCTCGTGTTCTTTTTGTTACTAAACATCGTTGTTGCTTTCTACTGAATCCTACTGATTGTGTCTTCACACCATGCACCCTTTAAAAAGAGAATCCGGTTATTTTCGTAACAATATTTAATAAAGATTTTGATAATGCCATTTCAACATGCACTAATGTCTAATATTTTATTAGTCATGCATTTTTTCCCAAGTTCATTTATCTTGTAGATTAATAATAATTTTTAATTGATCTGCTTGCTTCCAACTTGAGGCAGCTGACCCGTTTGCTTAGTAAGCAACCCAACACTAAAAATTAGTATAACACTTCTTGTTTCTTCATTCAAGTCAGTTTCCAAAGCAAAAAAAAAAAAAAAAAAGAACAAAATCTCATATCTTTTTTTAAAAATTGATTTAACTCAGTGTAAATTATCTTATTCTCCGTTACTGCTTTCACTGTCAAATAAATTATCAATGTAATACAGTTCGGCATATGTAATTTCTCATTTCACTGTTTATCACTCGCAATTTTTTCTTTGATTGCTATTTATTTCATATCGGGAAACATTCAGCACCTGCCTTTTTACCGTTTCATTGACGGCATTTTCATATTTCCATAAAAGAAATGCACAAAGTATTGTAATCTTGAAAAGATTCATATCCGATATTTTGAACAATCTCCCTGAATCTGGAAATTTTTTTCTTTGAAAATATACCACTCTGTGAGTATGATAGTTAAAACAATACTCTAATTTAGACGGAAGGCGTATGTTATGACTTTGTCCATAAAT
>JAOUZG010039500.1:1014562-1068160 GCA_026289955.1 Argiope argentata
CGAAACTTTTCAAGATAACTCAATCAAATTTTTTTTACATAAAATTCGATAAATTTTTCAAAATCGTGTGAAAGATTGAAAAAATCTGATAGAAAATTGCGCATTTAAAAATTATTTTGTCGTTTATTGGGTTTCCCTCTTCAACATTACAAATCTAATCTATTGATAAATAAAAATGAGACTAAATTTTTTTTGTATAATTTGGCATTGCTTTGGCACACCCTGATCAATTTTGAAAACAATCCTGCAAAAATTACGCGTCTTATGAATTCATTCCAGTTTTTCCACCTCGCATACTTCACCTGAAAGTTGGGACACCAGTAATGCAACTACGAAACCTTCCTCCACCTAAATTATGCTATGACACCAGACTACGAATGACTAGACTTAATAAGTATGTAATCGAAGCTACGATTATTACTGGATGTGCTCGAGGAGTGTTGGTTTTAATACCCCGCAGTCCACTAATTCCGTCGGGCTATCCTTTTGAATTTAGAAGAGTGCAGTTTCCCGTAAAAGTTTGCTTTGCAATAACCGTTAATAAGTCACAAGGACAGAAATTAAAAGTAGCAGGGATCAATTTAAGAGGAGAATGTTTTTCAAACGGCCAATTTTATGTAGCTTTCTCCCGAGTCAGTTCATCTAGCAGCTTAATGAATTTATCAACAGAAAAAAAAACTCCAAAAAATGTTGTATACAAAGAAGTTCTTGCTTAAACACAGGTATAACAATAAAATGTAGATGGCCTGCGTTTGAAAAGAAAATAACTACTTTAAAAGCATCCTTAAGGATCGGTAAGGACAAGGGCATATATATAAGGAATCCAGGGGCGCCGGGACCCTCCCAAAATTAGGAAAAAATTATAGACAATAAGTAATTATTATAGAGGAATTTCGTAACTAAGTGCACGTAGCACTGTTATCCCCCACTAATTCCATTACCCGAGCAATGCCGGGTACGGGAATGCTAGAAATTATTTATTACTAGGAAATTATTTATATGGCAAAACAACGTTTGCCGGGTCAGCTAGTATATATATATATATTGTTTATAAAATAAAATATGTATTTAAAGGGACTTATTTCAGCATATTATTTGCCGAGTCCTCATATCAAAATAAAATAGTCTCTGTAAATATAACAGTATAATTCCAAACGCAATTCTATGTGAATAATATTTATGAGCCAAAAAATAGTTAAAATAGAACAAATAGCATTCAGCAGTTCAACATCAACTAGACAACAGGCTGTCCATAGTAGCATACCAATACTGTACAGTATTGATCAATATTCAGAATATTGTTTAATATTGGGGAATATTGTTTAATATCATATAATATTGCACAATATTGTGCAATATTATGCTGCAGAATGTGTTACTTGCGGTTCTACTAATAAAGAATAATGTGTATACATTTCTACGTGTGCATATTCGGCTCTCTACAGAATCTAGATCTATCAAATTTAGTACAAGCATAATTTGGAGATTAAGAATGCCCGCCTCTTATCAATATTTTAAAATATTAATTATAATCTTTATTAATTAAAAATTAAGTGAAAATTTGTCATTTTCTTAATTTAAGCACATATAGATATGTAAAGATGCCTATTTGTTTATCACATAACTAAGATCTTAATATTTTTTGTGAAATTTTTAATATTGCACTTAATTTTGAAAATAAATTAAAACGTCTTTTCATTCTTTCATTAAATTTTTATTATTTGTTCATTTCATATGTAAGATTTAAAAGTGACAATATAGAGAACGGTAATATATAATTAGATGCTAAATAACATGGACATCTTCATTTTTAATTATCGTGTTTTGTCATGGGTTTTGAATCCATTGAGAAAACTCATGTTGTTTTTGTTACTAATGACACTTGTCATGAACAAGCGCACTGACTGCTGTCAGCCATTTTAAGCCTAATGAGCATCTCTTGTTTTTTAAGTAGTGCCTAACGCCAAGAGTACATCTTAGCTACTCAAGCTTCACATTCGAGTGCACAGCCCCTTTTTACAAGAGGAGACATTCATACACCTCACAGATAGCACACAGAACGCCCATACCTTAACCGGGGCTCCAGCCCAGGAAGCCCAGATCATGAGAAAGACGCGCTACATCAGTGCCAGGACGCAAACTGGAAAAATCCTTTACATAGTAAAATAGAACAAGTATGGGTGTACAAGTATTGATAAATTAAACCTACATGACTAGAAATAAAAATTTCAGATATCTTAAAGATCCATGCAAAATCGATTTGTATTAACTGATTGTAATTGGTGTTGTGTAACGCTGTAATGAATAAAATTTGCAACACATAATTTAAAGATCGTCATAGAAACCTTCAGTATTGAAAATTTCATTTCCGAAAATGAAAGAAAAATAATATATGTATAACAGTTGACATTAGTTTTCTTTAAAAAAAGACGAATAGTTTTTTTTTTTTTTTTTTTAGATTTGAGGATTTAAAAATTCATACTAAAATAAGATAATATGACGAGTTTATAGTTATGATTTTTCACAAATCTCTTTAAACATAAATTCTATAAAAAGATTAGTTTCTTCGCAGTGAATTTATGTATGCATGACTTTAATTTTTTGCTTTAGGTGACTTTATTGAAGATATATTTGATTTTTTAATGTTCGGATGATAATTTAATCACATTATTTTGAATTATTTTAGATTGAAGTTATAGATATTTGCGAAGTGCTACTTCATGAAACTTTCGGATAACATTTAATCTTTATTATGTATCTATTTATTTTTACATTTCCTTATTTTAGTGCTATATTTATCGTATCTGCTTTCTTTTCTTTTCAGAAACTGTAAGCTTAATTCTTTTTATCAATGATATAGATTAGCATCAATGAGTAATGTGTGTTACATTCAATCAATTTTGTGATTTAATTTTAAATTTCAGAATGTAATTATCCAACCAAACAGATGAGAGATGAAAGTGTAAGCCTTGGTTAATGTTTACAAAAAAATGGGTAAATTCTCCTCTCGCTAATTTAATCATTAAGTATACATAAGAGGTATAATCTTTATGAATAAAATGAGG
Organism: Argiope argentata; assembly: GCA_026289955.1. Classification (NCBI taxonomy): domain Eukaryota; kingdom Metazoa; phylum Arthropoda; class Arachnida; order Araneae; family Araneidae; genus Argiope; species Argiope argentata. Next base: position 1,017,628 of record JAOUZG010039500.1, read on the forward strand.
GGGTTTTTTTGTAACCAGTTTGCATTTTTTAAAAAATCACTTCTTGAAAAAATTAATTTGTACAGAAGCATTTCCCATGCTTGGTAATTATTCACATAGAATAGAGGGATTCCACATGTGTGACTAAAGATCATCTCACATACTTTTGAATTATCGAAAACAACTGTAAGCTGAATTACCCCTGTGCGGTATTCTTCCGTTCTCTCCTCCGCACTGGCCATGCCTCTCATCTGCTGGAAGGTGATAAAACACATTCGCTACATTATAATATTTTTTTATTAGGCAAAAAAAAAAAGATATATACATTTTGAAAAATTAATCTTTTTCTCTTAATTAATCTGTTCCTAAGCACTGCTTGTTAAAATTTTCATTTTGCAATTCTTAAATAGATTTGAAAAATGTCAAATCTATATGAATATGAATTCCAGCTAATAGCAACATGTCTTGTAAAAAAAAATTTCTACAAAAAAAAAAACATTTTAAATTAAGTAATGCAATTATCATTTCGGTAGTGGATAAAACACAAGAATACTGTTAGCATTATTTTTGTAAATTATTTAATAAAGCTATTCGTTTAGTTTTTAAAATGTATACGTGTATGAGAAATTCATTGCTGCTTTAAATTAATAAGTTAATTATTATGAATATTTTGTTAGTCATGAATGGCTGAAAAATAACTATAACTTCCACTTACTACCGTTCATTACGTCATTGCGTGTCAGAGACTGCAGTGTTGTCTACTTACCGCTTTCTTGTTTGTATAGTTTTGCCTATTTAAATATTGTGGTTTTCCCTAACCTTCTACTAAGTTTTAACAAAAATTTACAGAAATGTAAGTTTCACTTATCAGTTTTAATTGTTTTATATCTAAGTGCATACTGAGTGTAAAGATTTCGTATTGATCTGAAATGCAGGGCGATATCATTTAATATTGAATGTTTGATTAATTTAGTAGCTTATGTTTCAGTTCTTGTTGACTTAATGTATATCCCTTTTACTCCTTATGCAACAACTTTTACATATTTCTGCAAATGAATATCGTAGAAATATTTCATACCATATTTGCTCTTTTTTTACATGATAATGTTTTTTTTTCGTATTTGTAATGACCTTTGAAAAAGTTTGAATAAAAAATAAACTAATAAACCTTTTTATTTTAAATAAAAATAAAAGCTTTTTATGTTTCTGTTGTCAAATCATTTTATTTGAATTACAATTTAATTATTTTAAGGATTTAGATTCCATTAGGTGTCATCTGTCAAAAGAAAAAAACAAATTAAAACTAGCAAAATAAACTTAATTATTCAGTTCTACGCAGATCAAGTTCCTGATTGCTAGCTTTATCTTTTGGCTATTTTTCAGAATTTTTTATTGCCTGCATTTAAAGTATTTTCTATGAAATTATAATTTTTCCTCTGAATGATCTATAAAGACAGCATCAAAATTAATAAGCATGTATATTTGCTGTATAGGAATGTTATAATTAAATATATATATATAACTGTTTGAATTATTTAATATCTTATTTTTGAATAGAATACTTAAATAATTATTTTATTTCTTTTTAAATACCTTTCAATTAAAATTGGCTCTAAGTTACATTGAATGTAAAATTTATTGTTGATAAGTAACAGTTAAACTGATTTCCTGGGTTATTGTTTATTATTTTTCTGTAAAATTAAGAAAGTACCATAATATTTTCAGGTAAATTCTTAATAAGTTTTTAATATCACTCTCAAATCTATTTTGCCTTTAATGCTACTTACCAAAATTTAACTACCAATTTTCTTCTGATTTTTTTCCTATATATTCAAAGAATTTTGGGATAATGCATATCAGTTTATATATTAAGTGTTTGAAAGTTTACATTTGTAATGAATTAATCTTTTTTAATCTCATAATTTAATATCAAGAAATTTTATTCACATTGATCTTTTCTCTCCTTGAAATTCTATCTTTAGTATATCAATTGTATGTTAAAAGAAAGAACATGAATTGTATTTTTAAAACAGACATTCAATACATTATTTCAATTAACAAATCAGAAAGTGAATAAGTGAATTTTTAAGTTGGAATTTTCACAAAAATAAATGAATGGATTCACAAAAAAACAATTTATATATTATTTTATTAGTGATAATTTTTATTTCTGATAAAAACAATATGTTATGCATTTTTAAGTGATTTTTTTTTCATTTATCTTTGGTTTTATATAATATTTTAACCACATTCAGTTTATGCTGCATGTAAGAACAAGGTAAAATAATATTAAATGAGTACATTGTGTCATATGTAACTAGTTTTTTAAGGGTATATAAAAATAGAAGAATGAATCTGGAATTTTGTATTAATAATATATTTTAGAAATTATACTAAATCTATAAAGAAACTTAGAAGAATTATTCTTTTATAAAGAAATTTTATTTTTCCTGTCTATTCTGCATGAAATATATATATTCAATTAAAGGCTGAAGGATATACTTTTTATTAAAAAATTCTTACAAAATAGGACGTACTGTAAAACATCTTAGTTAAATTTTATTTTGGTACTTATTAATAATTGGTGAAAGAGTCAAAACTCACCGAATATAAATTGCTAATGAGAATTATTGTCAATTCTTTACCATTAATTAATAACTCTTTTAATTTTAACAGAAAATGAGCCAATTGTTATTGTTCAGTAAAAGAATTAAAATTTTTAGTATGCACATTATAACAATTAGAAAAATGGTGAGTTTCTGTATTAAAAGCATTTCAAATTTTAATCTCTTTAAAAGTATATAATATTTTAAAAAAAACATAATTGATTACTCTTATTACATTTATATAAGCTTTAATCTTTTACTTTTGAACTTAGAGATAATTTTAGTGTTCTCATAAAGATTGTAGAAATGATAGAAACAAATATAAAGCATCATAAATTGCTTGCTATCATATCTATAGATATATTAATTTAAAACAAATAAAAACATGCTTGTAGTAATTGTCTTATGCACAAATCATTTATACAATTTTTCTTTTTTGATTTTTAAATAAAATTCAGCAAATCATTACCTTGTCATATATTACGCCATTCTCATTTTGAAGATTTGTTTTGATTAATAGCATTTCTTTATTTCCATGGGAGGGGATACACTAAATAATATAAAATATCCTAAATATTTATCCTTTTTTAATAATTTTTACTGAACCAAGTTTATAAATTTGATTTGTGTTAATTTAAAAAAAAAGCTGTAATAGTTTATGATTCTATTTTATTTTTAAGAAGAAATATTAGATTTTCATTAAAATGCTACATTCTTTTTCTTCTACTTCAGACACTTGTTATTTCCCTATGTAAATGTTTTTTTCTCAATTTTATTAAAAGCATGTTTAAATTCCATATGAATAGTTGCTAAAATTTATTCCATTTTCTTTCAACTCTAAAATTGAAAAGCACTATTTTTAAATTTCTATAATTTATTCTCTATTATTTATCTATTTATTTATTTCTAGATCATTTTATTCTCCTTTCTTCTTTTATTTTTCTCTTTTTGTTTTATGGCTTATTTCTTTATTGCAGATATAGATATAAATGTTTAAAATAATGGAAAGTTTATTTATAAACGTTTCCTTTTCCTTATATTAAGGTCGGCTCCTCCAGAAACTGCACCTCCCGCAGCAGGGCAGGAGGGTGCACCAGCTGAAGGGGGAGAAGCACCTAGGCAGCCCAATCCACAACACCAAGCTGCTTCTAGAAGAATACAACAGACGCAAGCCCAAGTTAATGAGGTATTAATCCTTTTTAATTTCTAAATCAGCTGTTATAGTAATATTTTACAGCTGATAATTTTTTAAACATAATATATATTTATTTTTCCTGGCATTACAATTTAAAATGAAAATTTCTTTTCCTTGCTTATTTAAATAACTTGAGATTTTCAAATTTTTTGAAATTACAGAACTAATTTGTTGAAAGTTCTACTTATTATATGGCAAATTAATCAATATGGTTGATATATTTCATCTTAAAGTAATGTATGCTTTGCACTTGAGTTTATTTACTTGAATGGGAGAGCTCTATAAATTGCAAGAAGAGATTTGGAAAGGGATTGGTTTGATGAGGTGACTGTTTAAAATGATTAATTTCATACATATAACATGCTCACGTGCCTCAAAAATATATTTTTAAAAAAGCAATAGGTTTTACTTCAAAAAACAATTTTCATTTCTAATTTCTGAACATATAGGAGGGTTAGATAAGGAGTTTTAAAGTTTGGGATTTAAATTTGTTTTCATCTTATTCTCAGATCACTTGCACTGTGTGTAATGAGATATTTTCTTTCTCAACATCTAATAACTTTTCATATGACTAGAAATTAATTTGAAATCTAATTAGTTTTTTAAATAAATTTAAATGTTTTTAATCAATCTTATTACTCTGAAAACAAATGGCTTGCTAATTGTCTAACTTCCAATTGTTTTGATCTAAAAGTTCTAAGGTTTTAAAAAAATAGGTTTTAAACTGAATAATCTTATTTTATTTAATCAATTATTTGTATTTGTAAAAATTTTAACTTAAAAAAAATGTATACATGAATCATCAGAAAAAAAGGCTTTGACTGCTAAGAGAATTAAAGAATCAAACTGTTATTAGAAGATAAAATTAAAAAAAAAAAACTGTTGTGTTTTTTCAATTATTTTTTAAATAAAATAAATTTTGTGGCTTACTGAACAATTAGATAGTTATAAAAACTGATGTAATTATATTGGAGATTCATTTAGTGTGTTATTATTTCTTATAATAAATTAGAATTTGAGTTTTTCTGGTTATTTCCATCTATTTTAAGTCCTCTTTTAGGAATTTTTAGGAAAATAGCCGTTACAAATTGAAAAGCATTAAATATTAGGATTGGTTTTGAATGGGATTTTGTGAGTATAAAATGCAATGTGTTTTTTCTGTGCTCATGCATGAGTTTACCTTTTAATATCTCAGTAAATATAGCCTAGTGTAGCATTATGAGTATTAGCAAAATCAAAACCACAATTTAACCTGTTGTTAAAAACTTCAGAAACCTATTGATTCCAAATGTATCATTAAAAGTTGATCAAATAACTTCTTTTAATCTTTTTTTTTCATTTGGTTAGAGTGAACTAAAAAAAATGAGTCATTGAATGAAAATTAAAAACTATTAAAATAAAAAAAATATTTTTTTTTTTATTTCTGAATTTTACTTCTTGTGAGTAAAACTTCTGTCCACTGAATTTACATTTTCTGGCATGAATTAGCAAAGAAAATTTTAGGACTCCTCAGGAAAACAAGAAATTAAAATAATTTTAAATTTAGTTTAACTTTTTAAAAAGAATACTGGAAAAAAATGAAAAAGATAATATAATTAGATGCTGCATGCAGAAATTAATCTTAATTTTTAAAAATAGCTTTTTAATTTTTTCTCCTCAAAAAACAAACTATTAAAAATAGGAGGGGGGAATGTGACAGTTGAATATTGTCTTGGATGGTATGCTGATTTTTATAGTCATCAAAATTGATTCTACAAACAAATACATACAAAAAAAAACTATAAGTAACAAAACTCTAAAAAACTTTAACATTAAATTTCAAAATTCAGGTTTTGAGATTCTGTCATACTTATACTAATATTTCCACTTATAAGTATAGATGATTCATATTTTTTTGTTGTCTTTTTTCGTTTTAAAATAATAAAACTCTACATGGAGAATTGCTTACTTTTCAAATATTATAATGGCAAAATAAGATGTAAAATCAATACAAATTTTGATTTACATAATTATTATTACTAATAAATAAATATTTACGCTTTTTAAAAAGAAATAGAAGTGTTTTTTTAAATGCTATTATGGCTAAAATATCTTGAAAATAAATTGTCATATTAATCCTAATATTTTTCTTTTAAAAAAAAATAGGTTGTAGATATCATGCGTACAAATGTGGAAAAAGTTTTGGAAAGAGATCAAAAGTTATCAGAACTGGATGATAGAGCTGGTAAGTCGCTCTTCTTCACTTGAATCTAGGTATGGTAAATATGTACCTAAAATAATCTTAGGAAGTATATTATTCTATGTCCACTGAAGTTCAAGTAGTAAAAAATAAAATTTTATGGGTATATTAAAAAAACAAAATTCAATTGGTTTTTTTTTTTAAGTGATCAATTCTAAAGTCTCTTTCTGGCTCAAAATAGTTGCTTTTATCCTGCTTTATGAGAAATGCTTTAAGCTATATGATTACTCTTGAATTAATTTGAAGATTTATTTTCTTTCCTAAGTGTAAATAACTATTCACGCTTGTGAGTTTTTTTATGTGTGGAGAAAATTCCATATATAAACTTTTTAATTGTTCAACTGAAGTTGTTATATGTCTTCAATTCTTTGTATGTAATTGAATACTAATTTTGTATCTGCCAAAAACAATAATGAAATAAATTTTTTTAATAAAGCAGACCTGGAATTTAAAATATATTTTGTCAAACCCCTTGTCTTTTGATATAACAACTAGAAAGAATCATTTTTTATATGAGTGAAGCTCTTTTATAATTAAACTTAGATTATAGCTTTTTGGGTATCATTATGTGATGTGGAATTGTCAGAAATATTCTTTTGGCTTACAAGCATATTATGTTTGGTTGAGCTTGGTTTTTGATATCTATGGTTAAGATTTTTATTGGAATATTCATTTATATCATGTTTATTAACAAATACCATTTATATGTTTAGAAGCGCTACAGCAGGGTGCTTCACAATTTGAACAGCAAGCAGGAAAGCTGAAGAGAAAATTCTGGTGGAAAAATTGCAAGGTACATCAAAATGAAATTATAAACTTCACTCAGCATATCTATCAAAATATGTAAAGAGATAAAATCAGAGTCATAAATATACTATACTTTATTAAAGTACTTTAGATTCAGATAAGTACAACTACAGACATAACTATTCAATTTACTATAATGAATAAGACTGATTTATCAAATTTTAGATTTTTTATTCAGAATTTTCTTAAGTCAGTTGTAGTAGTTAATTTAAGAGTCAATTATATGCTCATTTAAGCATCAATATTAGATTTTCATGCACTCAAATAAGAAAAAGAATGAAAAAAAAGTTCTAAAGAAGATATGTCACTGAAACAATAGAGAAGATAAATTCATTAACAGATTCATCTCGATGCTATGCATTTTTTATATATATGGAAGATTGATAAAACTATAACTATGTTAAAATGAATGAAATTTAATGTTATAAAGATGTAAATTTTAATGGTCAAGTTTTGGAAAAAGCAATGGAAGTAAGCAAATTAAGATTGCTGATATGAATATATGCTTTTCTCTTTCTCTCTCTCTATGTAAAAAGTGCAATCTTAAATATAAAGTAACATGGTGATTATATAACAGAGTGTATAATGGTCATGACAAGTGCTTAAATTTTAAAACAATTTTTTTAGTGCTTTAAAAGTGCTTAATTTTCTTGACAAGTATTAAGAAAACATTTTGTTTCCTTATACATTGTGTACAATAAGTTAAAAGCATCATATAATTCTTTGCCTTATGTATCACATACACACACAAAAAAAAAGTTAGAATTTGAAGAAGGAATCCTGGGTAAAACAGAATTAAAGGTGCCAACATGACTTTATGCTGCTTAAGAAAGATCCCAAAAGAGAACGTTCAAAATAGTATGTCATATTTGTTCCCACTCAAAAAACATTCAAACATTTGTGGAGAATTCAAAAATAGTATTAGTTTTACTAATGCCTGATAAATGTGAGCATAATTTTTTTTAATGTATTGATAAATGAAAATACCCAGATTAGTCCAATTAACAGTAGGATTAATTTGATGCACCAAATATATATATATCAAACATGGGATAAACTTCTCTAATAACCTATACAATGATGCCTCTTTAATCTAATATATATTCAATCATTGGTCTTGTCAATCTTTTATTTTAGAGTAATCTCTTGAACAACGTAATAAAGGGATTTTACTGTTCTGTATTGAATTGAAATTCATTCCACAGTGCCATTTTATTTGATTAAGCAAAATTCAGCATGTCAATTTTTTTAATTTGAGAACAAAATTTCAGTTATTGTGATCTTTTTCTCAGAGTCTTTTTTTTAAAGTCCTCATCCATTTTAAAATCATTATTTATTGAACTAAACTTGTCAAATGTTAGTTTTTATTTTATTTTTTAAATTTCTTCTAGGTGTAGTATGCAAAATGAAAAAGAAATTTTTAAAATCTTTGTGAAACCATTCTGAATATATCATTTGTAATAAGTTTTTTTTTGGGGGGGGGGGGTATTTTTTTTTCTATCAAAATTTCTGTTTATAATTCTATGTGACTTAATTATTAGATGTCTTATTAAGTAATCGTAATTATATTAATGCTTTTAATATGTTATCAATTAAATATAATACCATCTTGATTTTATTATTTTCATAAATATGTCATTTTTATGCATTATATTAATGTGAATATTGTAGATGTTCATTTATTATTTTTCAACTTTCTTAAACAGCAAAAAGAAGTATATTTTTCTCACTTTTTTAAAATAATATTTCTTAATGAAGTTGGAAAAATCTTGTTTCTACATAGCAGTTGCAGAAAAATTTTGAATTTATCTCTCATATAATTAAAATTTAAAATAATGAGATATAAATAAATTTAATAATATAAGATATAAATTGAATAAATATTTATCTCAGTTGAATAAGAGAGAGAGAATTGAGCTGTTTTTTGTAATTATTTTTATATAAATTTACTATTTTCACTATTTTAGACTAGTGATAAGGAATTAAAATTTAAATCGTAATTAAAATATTTAAAATGTGTATTCTTAAGATTTGCTTTTTCTAAAATACTCAATTTAAGTATTCTCCAACACTTAAAATTCTTTTAATGAATTAACAAGTTTTGATTAGGAGGAAGCTTTAAGATTTGAATTTTGAAATTACTGAAGTAACATTTTTCTGTATTACTTTTTATGAAACTATGTATTATTTTTTAAAGTTTTAAATATATAATCATCTAGTTATTAAATAAGTTAAGGAAGAAATTTTTTATAGTATTCTCTTTTATGCTTAATAGAAATAATAAATTGAAATTCTGTTTTTAATGTTTTAGATGATTATAATTATGGTAATTATTGGAGTAGTAGTTGTTGGTGTCATTGGAGGTGAGCAGATTTTATTATTATTATTTCAATACTTCTTTTGCTTTCATTTTTTATTATTCTTTTTTGTTCTGTAAAGGATATTTATTCATGGAAATAAGCAATTCTTTATTTCTAGACAAGAAAATTAGTTTTGTACTTAATAATTATAAAGTTAGAATTAAATATGTATATATATTGTTTATGATATTCTATTAAAAAAAATAAACTGATATTTCATATTACAAGAACTATAAGAGAAAGGGGGGATCTTATTTAAAATGCGAGTATTTGTAGCAACATATTATATTTCTTACAATGTATTAGCAAATTTATTTTATCTGCTTATTTGACTAATATAATGGTGTGACAGTCACTGTTTCAAAACATTTTGCCATCAGCATGATTTTTTTCCAAAATTAGGTTACTTATAAGCGAATAACTTCGTCTCTACCTTTTAATGACTATAATTTTTTCATTTTCAATTTAAAGCATAATTACTTTCCATTCAGGATCAGTATCTTATAAAGAAGTAAGAAAAAGATATGCTTATGTATATGTAGGACTCCATTATAGCTTCACAAATGCATCTTTTTTAAAATATATATTTTAGCCTATCAATGTTATCAAAACAGTGATGGTATCCTACAAATTGGATTAACTAAAAGAATGTTGTGTAAGTGGTTAAAAACATTTTCAAAACAGCATCTCAAGTAGCCATTCCTGTGCTTATGATTCAAATTCCGTTCAAACTAAATTTTTGCTTTTCCTTATTAACTTATTCAACCATTAGGCTACTAAATTAGTTGAATTTCATTTGCTTTTCCCTTTGAACTAATCTAATAATTTAAATCTTTCCTCTGATCATTTGACTTAACTTTTTTGTTTTGTATTGAATCATCCTATTTTTACATATAAGTTAATTTGGTAATGGGCTGAAGATAATGTAATAATTTAAATAATTAAAAATTATAATTGGTGTTAGTTTTCAATAACTTTAATAGAGAACTATTTCCTTCATCGGAAATTGTGTTTTAAAAAGGTTTTATTGGTCTATAATAAAGTTAAGAAGGTATTACAAATTTCATTTTTGTTATAAGGTACAGTTCCTCTTTTGGTTAGTTAAGTTCATTTAAGCAACTTGGCTGTACTCCAAAAAAATTACTATTTTAATAACATAAGTTATGTTTGACTGAATTTTGTATCTTCAAAATAATTTATATTTTTTGGAAAAAAATAGCTTTCTATGGGTTCTTAAGATTTTTTTCTAATACAGTCTGTAATTTTTCATGAACCTGCAGGATTTTTAAATTCTTTGATGCTACATTTTTATTAAAATAAACTTTCAGACAAAAGAAAAAAAGATGAATACTGATGTAAAATTAGATTAAATTTAATATATCTGAATTTTTGATGAATATTAAGCATATTACTTTCTGGCATGTAGCATTTTTAGTATATGACTTTTAATACTTAACTTCATATGTGGTAATTTTAACTTTTATTATAAATATTGTTAACAAGAATAATTGTAAAAATTTTATATTCAGTTGTAAGTAAAGTTGTAAGTATTCAATTGTAAGTAAAGTTTCAATTTAAAGTTTCTGATACGTGAGGAAACAATGATTTTCATTAGTTAAAAACATAAAAATTTTATTTTGACTAACATTGAGTATATCAAATATTCCTGAGTAACATTTGGGGGGGGGATTTTACTTTATATTTAAATGAAGATAGCAAAGGTAATATAATGTAATTTATTTAATAAAACTTTAAATGTAATGCTAAATTAATGTAATAATAAGATTTTTTGTAAATTGCTTTATTCCATTTACTTTTCCCCCTCCTAAAATGCACTAAGATAATGTAATCGTAGAGAAATAATTCCATTTAATATTAAAATTGTGAAGTTAAACCTTATTATAAATTTATATTTAGATAGTAGAGCTATCAATGAGACTTTTTAACCTTATTATGGTGCAGAAATTAATGTAAAGTGGCTTATGCACATTCCAATTAAATGGAATCGAAAGTTAAAAAAAACAACAAAGTTTTTTAAAAAAAATAACCTTATGACTTCACCATAACAACAACATCAAAAATATCTAAGAGACTTGTGCTGTAGAACGCCACGAGAATTCCAGCTCAAGCTTTTTTTAATGGTGTTGCCAAAAGCTTGCTAAAAAAACCACCTTTCAGATACCAAAACTATCTTATTGATCATACTCTGAAGATGATGAATGTAATGTTATATTTAAAACATTACATTGCTTTGAACATTCATGCTTTTTATTTTTAATTATTTAGTTCATTAATTGCTTTTAATAATCGTCTCTCTATAGTCTCAATAATCAGTAGTTCAGTAATCACATTCATTAAATCCTAACTAAACAGGAAAGGTAATTTTTTAAATTAAAATCTGATACATGTATTTTATCATTAAAAAAGTTTTAGCTTTCAATTTATTGCAATAGTATAATGTTTTAAAAATTATTCTTTCTTCCTTTTTATAGCCTATCTTTACATGTGATGCCCACAAACATTTTATTTTCTTGCTGTCTCTCGTGGTTTCACCTTTACAAAATTTGTAAAATTACCTACAATGGGACTTTGAACTAGACAAGTAGGTAGGTTTTTATATACAAAATTTACTTTATGTATATTATTTAGAATTTTTCTTATTAAACAGTAGAACTATTTTATATGTTTCAATACATATAAAATTGTGAAAAAGTTTAAAATAGCACTTTTTAATTTCCCCTAATCTTATGTAAATTTATTTTTAAAAAATGAAATATTATCAATAATAAATGTAATTTTGGATAAGTTTTATATCTACTCTTACATATGATAGTTTCATTGTTTATATTACTAGTATTTCGAAAGGGAACTAAGCAATACAATTAAAAGAAATTTTATCAAAATTAAAATATTTTGAATTATTAGCATTTATGAGTGTGCATATCTCATATGCAAGAATATTGAGGCAAACCTTTATTGTTGAGTTTGTATTCTTCATGGGATATGAAGCATTCCTCATGAAGGGGAAGACTATTAGATTTTGCTGAATTGCAAAGTAATAAAATCTACCTGTTCAAAGGATTAAAAAAAAATTAAATAGATCCTGTATATTGTAGAGTGTTTTCAGATAAATTTTGTGTAGAAGTTGATTTTTATATTGTTAGAGTTGTTATTTTTTCTACACCATAGATCTTTCTGATGCTTTTCTTTAAACATTAATTAATTTAATCTTGATTATAATTTATTGATAAAAAATAAAAACAAATTATATTTTATTAATATATATTAATTACATGTTAGAAATGAGTATCATCTTCAAATTACATCAGAGTATGCAATGTATAAAATATGAAACACTTTTTTCATTGTGCATTGTTTCAAATTTTTCAAAATTATTGTTAGTATTACTAAACATATGTTAGCATAATCACTTTTTGAAATTAGCTTTTCTTTTAAAATTCATCTCTTTATATATAGTTTGAGGTGGTTTCTATCCTGTAAAAGAATTTAATTAATTATGGTTTAGAGAAAAGTATTTATTTGTTTTTTAGAAGTAAAAAATGATTGAAAAATTGAAACTTTGATATATTTTTTTAGTATTTATAAATGTAGGAAAAGTTTCATTATTTGTTTTGTTATAAAAATGTTTTAAAAAGTTTTTCTTTCTTTATTTTCCTTTCAAAATAGTAGTTTGCCAACAGATTTTCCCTGTATTGAAGAATATCACAGTTTCTTTTGAAAACATATGCAAGTTTAAAGCCACTTTAACTTTTAATGGAATCTCTAACTTTATTACCTATTATTAAATGGGTTTAATTCTTCTTACTATTTGCTCATAAGCTAAAATTGTAGTAACCTTTTGAAATAAATCCTATTTTTTTAATGTCTTTTAAATTACTAAAATAAAATCTAAAAATTTATCGACTTATCTGTATTTTATTAAAAATTGATATCAAGAAATCCAAAAAAGAAAATCAAAACTTAATGAAATTTATTCAGAATAGTTTTTCTTTATTTGAAAGAATATTTAATTTTTAAAATTCTGCTTAGTGTGTGTGTGTTTTTTCCCCTCATCAAAGATGAAAAACTTAGTAATAAAATAAACAATCTTGTGTGAATTATAGAGCAGTGTTTTTTAAAGATAAGAATTGGAGACAATTTGAATGTTAACTGCATTGAATCTACTGTTGAATTACAGTTAAAAAATGACATGGCATCTAAAGATATGACAAAACTTTTCAATTACTGGAAACATAAATCCTTAAAATTACGTAAACCTAAACTGTAACAATTCAATCTAAACTGTAACTTTCTATGCATAATGTTCTTTAAGTTAAAAAAAATTCTGTGGAATGTTATATTTCAAACTTATGCCAAGAAAGAGGATTTCAATGTAATTACATTCTGTTTTTGAGAAGGTCTTAAAATTCACTTGTTTTTCATGTTGTCTACTATGAGTTGAAAATTTAGTTTAATTAATTTAGTTAGAAATTAATATGAAATTAATTTTTGTTTACATTTATTTAGTTATCTTTTAATGCAGTATAATATACTTGCTGAATTTGTTAGAAACTTTTATTCCATGTGGCTGTGATATATCTTTTCTTGAAAGATACTATACACACAAATTCCTAAGATGTCCAGCATGCATATATTTTAGAAAGCAATATTGTGGAAAATATCATGAGTTAAATATAACTTACTAAAATGCTATTTTAAGAAAAAATTCTTTATGGAAGTTATTTTACAGAATTATAATTTTTTTTAATGTTATTCTATAAGGAAAACTTTGTCTGAAACATCAATCCTTAGAGATTCTTTTTCCAAAAGGTTTCTGAATTTTGGGCATTAGTGTACATTTATTATTACTCTTGAAGAATAAAATTCCAAATGCCTGATTCACCATTTGTTGATAAATGAAATATAGGACAATTCTATCATAAAACTCGATATCTTATCTATTTAGAATTCTATTTAGGGTAGAATATTTTGCTTCCAATTTAAAATTCTTTTTATATGAAAAGCATCTTTAATTATAATTTGTATGTTTTTTTTCAGCTTACTTTTATTCAAAGTACAGTAGTTAGATCCAAGACATTGTAGTCCTACCTTTTACCCTTGCAAAGCTTGCACCTGTGCTCAAGACTTTCCAAATCTTCAGTATCTGCATGAAATTGGTGTTAATACAAAAAGCAGTTTTTTCTGAACTTTAGAAGTTGACAGTTCTTCAGGACTAAAAATAAAAATAAACTTATAAACTATTTGAATAATACGCTGTTCCATTTTTTTGGCAGACAAGGAGATTGTATGTGTCATGAATTCCTCTGTATAAACTCATGAGATGTAACTGGAAACCAATGCGCATAAGTGATAACAACATTGTTTTTGTTTTATTTTATTGCTACGATTGCAGTTGGCAAATTCTTTTGGCACAGGCAGCTTATTGGGTGGGAAAACGCGATTAAATTGTAGAAACCAAATTTGTACTTCAAAATTTTAAAACAAAACAAAATGAGATCAACCCTAAGGGAATCATGAGAGATGTATTCTTGTACATAGAAATTCTTAGAATATTCCTTGACTTAAATTTGAATTTTTCAAATGAGAGTCCATTTAGTAATGAAGTGTGTGATCATTTATGTGCATTTAAATGAATGACCTCTTGTGTGCCAAAAAATTGGAAAAAAGTGTAACACGAGAGTCTTGCATTTTTGCGCTGTATTAGAGTTTACTCTTTACTCTTCTTTAGGAGTAGTCAGATAGTGGAATGCTTCATTTTTACTTGTCATTGGTGCCATGTTTCTTCACCATTTTTTGAGGGATGCCGTAGACACCTTCACTTGAAATGTTGTGAAAAATTTGTGAGTTTCTGAGAAAACTTTTAGAACTACACATTAACAAGATCAATTTTCTCTTTTGTGTAGACAAAGAATCAAGTACCTTATCTATGTGCCTGTATTCTCTCCAGATAACTGAAAAAAAAAGTTATGTTTTGTTTCAACTCATTTCATTCATGTACGTATGTAGGATGAAAGTGTTGTGTACTTGCTTGTTAATCATCATATTACGCAAAAAAAAAAAAAAAAAGGGTTTAAAAATTCTTGAGCATTGTTTTTATTTATACATTTTGTTGAAATATTATGTTATCTTAAATGAAAGGCATGGAATTAGATTTTTTTTTAATTATTAAATTTCCTACTTTTTATTTGTGTGTTTCAAATCTCTGCCAAGGTCTATATTTCAAGTGTTGATTGCTAAAGAGAGTTCACAAAGATGCTCATGTAAGTAAATTTTTTTTAAAAATAATTTCTATTAAACATGGAGAAATGCATACATTTTTCTTAATAAAATTGTATTGCAAGATTTTTCCAGATTAGATATTTAAAATTCTAAACTACATTGAAATTATTGTCTGTTTAAATGTAGTAGTGCATTTTCTATTTAAATAAGAGTGGTTAATCATACATTCTTAAATGCATTTTGTAATCAAATTCTATTATTTATGAGAGCTATTAATTTTTAATTGGTCAGTTGTATCATGTAACTTTTGTGTTCATGAAGTATCTTTTGTAACTTAATTTGTGTGACTGCAGTACATGGGGTTGAAAGCTGTGTCCAAAAGTAAATATTGTGATAAATATTACTATTAACAGGTTCACAAGTTAAAACAGAAACAGACTAATTGGGGTTAGACTGAAAACCAACTATGCTATATTAAAGTGGAAAAATGTTTGACTGGAATTGTTTTAATTATTCATTATTTATCAGATTTTCATCCTTCAACTAAGCAGAGTCATCATTGTCATTTGTTATTGACATTCACCAAACTATAGGCACTGTTGGTTTAGTGGTAAATGATTTGTGAGATTTTATTCTATCCTGAAATATACGATTCTGAGTTGAGGAGCTAAAATTAATTGAACCTCTTCTAAAATTTTATAGCTTGGATTTTCTGAGATTTCGAGTTTCACTGGCACATTTGTTTTTCTTCCATTTTAGAAAAGTTTTATGCCTGAAATGCCATCAGATTTTATGGTACAACTAAGAATCATTCTTTTCTCAAAGCATTTTTATTTTAAAAAATGTTTTGTTTTTATTTCACTTTATGGAAATACAGTTTTTACTTTATTTCCTTTTGCACAAATACATATTCAATTGACAGGGTTTTTTTTAAATTTTATTTGGGAAAGATTTTTTTTTTGTTTCATATATATTTATTAATATATTATTGGAATTTACTTTTGGTTCCAATTTGCACAAATTTATGTTCATAAAACAAAATGTTTTATTTGTGATATATTTTTTATTGTTTTTATACATATCATTATATAATTATTTTATATGTATTTATTATTATATATTGATAAGATTTTGTGCAGTAATAACCAAGCATTTCTTTAGCTTTCAAAATGTTACTATTTTTATTCATCATTAACAGAATAACAAATAAATTAAATGATGAATTAATACATTTGGAACCAAATATTGTTTTCTTTTTGTCTCCCCCGTCTTATTTACTTAGATATAAAAATTAAATTCATTGTGAAGGGAATTGCATAATGTACATGCGTTTGCCTGTTTACTCAGGACATAGTTTAAAATGTAATGTTTCTTTTTAAAGAATTTTGAGATTTTTTACATCTTATTATTAAGAGAATTGTTTTATAATTTTTGTTATTTATTGCAAGGATAATTTTTATCGTAATTTATTTAAAGTATTTAAATAATATCCACAATTTTATTTCTTGCCACCCTTGCATGCATTATATGCAAATAATAAAATCTTAGGACAATCAAACTGTTTTAATCTTAAACTTTTAACTCTCTGTTAATGAATTTTTGAAATGGTTTGCCTATAAGTACTGTTTCCCCTCCTAATGTATTTGCATGTACATAATATTTCATTCACTATACTATCTTCATTGGAATCTGTAGCAGCTTTTTCTTTAAGCAGAAATTTGCTGTTAGAATTATGTTATTTTCTACAAAGATATCTTCGTGGAATTATACATATTTCCAAAAAAGTAAAGATCTGTTGTGAAAATAGTTTATCTTGATAGAAAAACTTTTTCTTTTTGTCCTTTTTATTTAAAATTGATGTGAAATTATTTCATGAAATGTGAACATGTGTATTTTTTAGTAACCTTCCCCTTATAAGCATGATACAATTATATTATTTACAATCTAGTAAGTTCATGTGTTTTTTTAATTTATACTGTGATTTTAAAATGTGTGTGTACTGAGCATAGAGTAAAATTGCTGTGATCATGTATGAAGACACTGCCTGATAATTTTGTAATTTTATTTTGAACTTGTGGTCGCTGCACCAGCAACAAATATTTTATGTCATCCTTAAAAGTTGCATATTATTTAGTGTAGAGACTGTTCTGATGTTCCTGTATTACAAATGTGGGTCTTTAGTGTAAGTTTATTTTTTTTTCTCTTAAGTTAGTTTTTTTAGTTAAAAAATAGAAAAGTTTCTATTGAAGTAAATTTTCTGAAATGAATCAGATATTGTAATGCATAGAATTCATTAATATTAATTTTAGAAAAAACATGTAAGATCAGTTACTGTTCAAATTAGTGGCACAAAATAATATTTAATTGATCGCTTTAATTTTCCTGTTATTACTTTCCAACTCTTATAAGTTTAAATAAGTCTATATAATATAATGTAGACTTTCATGTGTTTATTATGCCAGTTTTCATTGAAATATTAATATAATGTAATATTATTACAATGCATTGAATTATATATTTTTAATTTTTCTTTCTGATGAAAAATAATTTGTTTTTGTTATTTCAATTAGTTAGTGTAGGTTATCGTTATTTCTCTGCTTTAAGTGTCAAAATTGGAAAAGAATTTTAATAATATTTGTTTTATTTTCATTTTTAATGCCTAAATAACTATTAAATAATTTTATATATGAGTGTTATGGATTTATACTATTAATAAGTTCATTGTTGATTTTGAAGAAGTTTAGGAAACCAACAGAAATGTTGCCTTCATCCAATGAGCGAGTTTCTCTTGGGAATTAGAAGTAGAAAATAGATATACGATTGTTTAAGAGAGTGCTGTTAAAGAATGAAAACATGCACAAAATAGGTGTTTTGCATATGATTTTAGTTATAAACTAGTCAAGTTCACTATTTTTTTAATCCTTTCCTGTGATATGTGTGTACAGACTGGAAATTTATTTGCTTTCTTATTTATTTCTATGCTTTAGATGTCTGTTTTTGTTCTTAGAAATTTTAAGAATTGTATTGGAGTTGGATGTATTATACACTTAACTACATTTGTTATTTTTAATCATACATTTAATAACGTTGGTTTTCATCTGCTCTATTAAAATGTTATAAAAAAAATTCTGTGATGTGTGATTTTTTTAAAACCATTGTACATAACCATGCTTTTGTGATGTCTTTTCTTGTCTTGTGAAATTTTATTTACATGCTGAACGAATGGTATCTTGAAAAGAACATTCCTATCATAAAGAAAACTTTATTAATTATATAGCTCTAATTAATTTCTAGTTAACTTTCTCTCAATTAGATTTTTTTTAAGCTGTGAATATGGAATGAGGTTAAGAGGTTTTTATTATATATATTCTTTATTTATTATTTTCTGAGAATCATGATTTTAAATTACTTGCAACATATGAGAGTTATAACTGAAATGCAGTAAAATAATGATTTTTAATTGTAATTTTTTTGACACAAACCTAAAAAGTATTTTTTCGGCCTGCTTTAGTTATTGAATAGCAATTTTTGGTATTTTACATGTACATGCTAGAGCAAATAACAAAAGAAAGTACTTTTCTTTTCAAGAACTATTATATAATTATGTTTTGTTTTGCACAAATCTATTGAAATGTTAAAAATTAAATGTTTAATAATGTTATTTTAATACTAAATTGTAAAATATCCATGTTTAGAATTAATAAATACAAAACAGGGAAAAATATTAGAAGAATCGAAGATCTAGATTAATATGATTGTCGAACGTAGGAAAACAAATGATGCAATAATCAAAAATAGATTTTGTTGGCTCAGTGTAAATGACACCTCTTGCAAACAAATGTCTTTTCATATGTCAATTTGAAAGTGTGTGAAGACTAGAATATATCAAATTTAGATTAAAATACGACCAAGAAAGGCACTAACATGTGGCATTTCTTTTTCAAACTTAAATAGGTAGGTTTAATTAATATTCAGTATACTTATAGCATTGGGTAATAGTGAATGGCGGATAAATTATACAACATAGAACACTTGTTTAGAATTGTAGTACTAAAGTCTTAAATTTTAGTTCCAATATTGCTTGCTACTTGGGTTGCTGTTTAAACCTCCAGATGAGTATATAATACAAAAACTCTCCAAGTTCCCAAGGTAAAACGAATGCTTTATTTTGCTCCAAAACAAGGTTTCAAAAGACAATTGAAGTCTACTTTTATATATGACTAGCTTTTACCCGCGACATCGTACACGTGGAAATTTTGATGTGCATATTTGAGAACAACTTTATATCAAAATACAATTAATAGAAACAGTGAAAAATGAAACACTATCAATTAATAATGAACAAAATGATACTCACTCCCGTTTGGAAGAATGTTTTTATTCAGTATAATCAGCTGCATAAAAGCGATTATTTTCTTTCTTTTTTAAACTTCCTGTTTTCTATAAATGAAAACCAACTGACTTTGCATATTTATTCTAAACAAATCATAATTTGTTTCTTCCTGCTATCTTACTCATTTCGAGTGGGGGAAGGGAATGAAGATTTTTGGTGGGAAAGTAAGAAAAGTATCATTTTAACTGTTTTCCTCGCAGTTTTTTCTCTCCAGAAAAACCATCCTCGTGCCTTAACGAATATATATATATATATATATATATATATATATAAAAGCCGAATCGGTCGGGCCCTTCTCTAGTTTTGCGCTTAGCAACGCATTTCGCGATCCATTTTTATTTATATAGATTTGCAGAAATCAACATACATACAAACAGCAAATCGGAATTATGCAACACAAAAGCGCTCATGATGTAACTGGAGAACTCACTTTGCGATCAACAATCCAAAGAGAATTAACTCTCGTATTTGTGCTTCCACTTATATAATTTCTATAAAGGGCATGAAATTTTTAGATGTCTTAGTTCTAGACAGAAATACCTCCGTCATTCTTCTAGTTTCGAAAACCTTCATTTGTCGCCAAAGCCGGAGGTTACTAATTTGACATCCATAAAAATATCTAAATCTTCCTTACGAGGACAGCGCAGAGACATAATTTTACTGCTTTGTAAAATTTCCTTATTCAAAAACATGGAGACCAAATATCATTATACAGATCTATAAACAGTAGTACGAATCAATGTTAATAACTTTTGGCTTAACATTAAACAGCCTCTATTAACAATATTGTTCAATTTTTTGTCAGTAATATAAAATGCTCCTCAGCTTCAAGATTAGATATCTCTATGACTTCGAGTTATAAAACTAGATTCTAACATCTTTCTTAAAAGGATGGTCTGTTTGATTCATTCCACTGGACAGATTTGTTCACTCATTCGATATTCATTCGTCAAAGGGATGCGAATAACTTAATCATTCAAAAAATATATCACAAGACAATTTCAAAGCCCGGCCAGAAAACAACTCCGATGGAATTCATTGAGCCACTTCATGATCACGCTACTTTAAGTCAAGAAAAAATGCGAAACTCTCCGTTTGATTCTTTGAAACAAATAAAAGTTTTCAAGATTCCTTAAAATTTGTAAAGCACAAGATTAAATTTGTATCTTGATCCAAATGGAATGAATAATATGGGAAGGACATACCTCGAAAACCAGTTTCGAACGAACACTTCAGATACAGTCGATGCTTCCTCATCCGGAAAAAGAATTTCTTCCGACCATTTGGTGAAATAGTCCATCAGCTCCAGCCTCATATTAACAGCTCTTTAAATTATAGGACAGGATTCTAGAATATTGACAGCTAGTCTTTCGACTGGTACACTCACATTATCGCGTAGCTGGGGATCTTTAGTTCTTTTGGATCCTTTTCAGTATTTACAAGAATGACATTGATGAATTGTCAGCGTCAGCACGAAGTCGATATCAACAAAATCTCTTTCGATTTTTACCTAACGTTTTCATGACTCCAGTGTATCCTCACGTTGTGACAGAACTTCTGGATATCTGCTGTTCAAAAAGCTACTTTTCTTTCTCTTCTGACCGAATGTGGATTCATCAGCATCGATTTTTCAAACCAAATGTCGAGAATCATTGGCTTTTTCCAAAGTATACTGCCATCCCTTTATGGTAGAGGATAACAGTCCTTTTTAATTTCCTGTAATAAACACAGAATGTCCTTGGCTCTGACGATATGCGATTATTTTATTATCCACCAATTCTTTAATTAGACGTTCAGGGGTTGTTGTTTTTTTCCGTATGCAAGAGACAGAAATAATTGCAATTGTAAAATAAGCAACTTCATTCAGAAATAGCAACCTTTGTACCACAAAAACAGAAGCTGATTTTCCTGGTTGCACATTGAAATTTCGTCGGAGATCAAATTTTAAAAATCTATGTTCCAATTCCGAATAAAGCCTTATTTCTTTTGGTTTTATATTCATTAATTGGTTTTCAGTTTTTGAAATTAAATAGTGCATTAAAAATATGTACTTCGAATAGTCTTGATCAATCAAATTAAAAATAAAATATGTTTAACCTGTATTAAATATATCAATTCGTCTGCATTCTTCCTCTCGAGCCATATTAGATTATATTGAAAAACTGTTCATGTAGATTAATTTGAATGAAAACGGAGCTTAGTTTGACTATGTTGTGGACAGTGTAATCGAAGCATGGTTACAATCTAGTTTTTTTTATATATTTTTTATTGAACATTTAGAAATCTCCGTGCACCACTAAGAAACACACGGGGCTTACAGAAATTGTCAACACATTACATAAAGACATCACATGCAGAACAGCTACTCAGGCATCATATTTGCTTGCACAGCCCCTCTTTACAAGGGGGCACATTCAAATATTTCACAGATAGAACAACCATGCTCGAACCTAGGGTGCCCAGATCACGGAAAAGACACTTTCCCTCTGTACCTGAACGTCGGCACAATCTAGTATTGGAATTGAAAATTTTATGTCCACATTTCGAATGCCGCTTACTAAAAAGATTTTCATAAAGCTTGACATTTTTAGAAATGTTTTCATTGATTAAAAAAAAAACGTATATAAAGAATTATATTTCAAAAATCCACAGAGAATACAAATTCGCAGGTAATTTGAAACCCGTTCAGAGTTTTATTTTTCTTTAAGTAATGAATTTCGGTTTATAAAAGAATGTGAAGATTACCTTTGGGATTAAGTTGTTAAGAAGGCAGTTGAAATTATGATACACTTTGGTATCGAATCATTTCTCTCATCGGTCCGAATTTCACTTGAAACAAAGATTATTTTTTTCTTTTCATAAGGTTGGCTTGTTTCTGAAATTATTTTAATTGATTAAATTAAATTTTAGATGTAAAGCAAAAAAGCGTATTTAGACAACAAAAAAACAGATTCACTTGTATTTTGGAATACTTCCATAGGATTATGGGTGGATTACAAACACACATACCTCAAACTATGTAATTTAGTTTTGATAGCAAAGAGCTTATTAAAAATATATTCAGATAGCAATCTATATTGCGGTCAACAACCGCTGAATCCGACTTTTAGAATCATCAGTTCAAATTACTCTTCTGCCATTTTCTTATTTAAAATTCACATAGAAAATATATAATCGTCGAAAAACTCGGAACTCCAGATTTTGACGAACATCCATACTTTAGAGATTCTGAATTCAAAAAACACATTTAAGGAAACTCAATAACGCTTTGAACTAAACGGATGTAATTTGGTACACAATCTTCACACCAAAATTGCATATTTTTTAAATCAAATTTTGAGCAAATTCCATGCAGAGTAAGTTTATCTCTCTGGTTTTTCGAATATAAGTTAACAGGATAACTGCAAAATGCAGAAAGCCAAATGGATAAAAATCATTACAAAGATTTAACAATTATAATGCAGACATTTCAATTTTGTTTCTATCGGTTTGTACTGTAAGAAGCACATAAACACGATAACTGAAAAAAAAAAAAAAAAAACTCGCAATGACTTACAATATAAGTATGAGACCGTTGACGCCAACGGTTTAGTAACTCATTGGTGACTGATTCAAATTTGGCGATAAACCGTCGTTGCCAACGAAAGCAACTAAATGACGAACGACTATCAAGGTTTGAACATTTTTTTAAAATATGGCGGGGTTTTTTGCCATTATTGGCGGTTTAGCAACTTATTGGCGATGTCTTCAAATTCTGTCTAATACTTAAATGTCAAAATATATAAAAAAAATCGGTATGAGATTTTATAACTACAAATATTGTTTTCAGTCGGTAAAAGAAAGCGTATCAAACATAAATTCGATTTTCGGATACTATTAACCCTGACTTTTGCTCTGTCTTCAGAAGTGAACTCCTCGCAGTTGAGATTGGTCTTGAGGCGGTTTCTGAAGAGAACCACTTTGGTGATGCCTGGATCTTGTCAGACAGCCGCAGTGCGCTTCAACATCTTAAAAATCGATTAAATGCCGGAGACCGTACTAGTATTTCGATACACAATAAGCTCAAGACCATCTCTCAACAACATCAAATACATTTTCACTGGTTGCCATCACATGTTGATATTCACGGCAACGAAATTTTCTGATAAACTGGCCAAAGAGGGTTGCTTTCAAAATGCCCCAACTTCTACCAAGCTGACCTATCAGGAGCTTTTCTCCGTCAAAAAATCTGCTAT
This sequence comes from Argiope argentata, assembly GCA_026289955.1. Taxonomy (NCBI): domain Eukaryota; kingdom Metazoa; phylum Arthropoda; class Arachnida; order Araneae; family Araneidae; genus Argiope; species Argiope argentata. The sequence continues at coordinate 1,041,682 of JAOUZG010039500.1, forward strand.
TACAAAAGACTGGCTGGTTCCTCCATCAAATAACGTACAAGGGGCCTAACCCAGGTTTCTTTCTTTCCATCTCAGGAGATAGGTCATCCCATACTTGCGTTTCGCGACTTGCTAGCGGACACTTAAAATGTCTTAAATTCTCTGGGAGAAAGAAATCCTTTCCCCTTTGCTCTAAATGTCAACACTTCCAGGCTACTCCTTCTCACATCCTTGAGTGCCTTGACTTCAGTGTATGGGATATTTATTCATCTCCTTGGACAGTCACCGACCATCTCAGAATCAACGGTTTATTTGATCTGGTCTGACTCCGACAGACCATGATGGAGATAAGAAGAAGAAGCAACTTATTGGCGATGTCTTCAAATTCTGTCCAATACTTAAATGCCAAAATATATAAAAAAATCGGTATGAGATTTTATAACTACAAATATTGTTTTCAGTCGTTAAAAGAAAGCGTATCAAATATAAATTCGATTTTCGGATACTATTAACAGTATGGTGGGAGTTAACCATCAAAAATATTCACCAAAGATCACGCCATAGATTCAGCAAAAATAAAAAAAAATTCAGGCCAAAGGTTAATATTTCGTGCCTATTGAACGGTTGCAAAGCGTCCTCTGGTATAACATCTTCATTAATGTATTAGAGAAAGTTTTAGGAAGACAACTGCAATTTTGTTATTATTTTGTTTTTACAGATAATCATCTAATAGAATAAAAATAAATACACTTAAATAATATAAATTAACTTTTATTAGATGGAGCACAAGAAGCAAATCATACATTCATGCAGTATCCTTTCTAAAGGACAATCACTCTTCTCAGTATATAGTTTAATCACACAATTCATGAAAAGGGCTCACACAATCACATTTTATTCAGAAAACAAAATACTTTTAACAAAGAATAAGAACAAAAATCTCAGCCTAGAGATTCAAGTAATGCAACATTGCTAATTCATAATGAGAAATCAAATGTTATGAATACATGATGTTCACAAATTATATATATATATATCAGATGCAACAAAGGGGACAACTTATGAAAAAAAATCAGTATATAATTGCCACAATGTATTTGCCAATTACATGATAATGAAAGATACATTTTAATGAGAGTTTAGTTCAATAAAAATTAAAAATCAATTAATGATTCAAAATTGGGGTAAAACATGTTTTGAAATATAAGAAAAAACTAACTACGAGTGAAAATAAGATTTTGAAAAAATAACTTATAAAAGGAATATTCACAAATTTTAATGGAAATGCCTTTTAAGAGAATTTTATGGTTTCTTATTAAAACAAGAAATTATTTTGAAAATAAAAACTGTAAACAAAAAATTAACCAGGTGATTAATAAGATAAAAATGTACAAAGCACTCAGTATAAATCAAAGGGTAGAAAAGTTTGTAATTATTAAATATTCATAGTACTATAAAAATGACCATTTGCTTCATGAATTCTAACTACTTCAATTCGTTCACCTCTCTTTGCTTGAAATTCTTCATACAAATAGGAATTCAAACACAGAATTGCTACTCTAAAAAAAGCTACAATGCATTATTAAAAATTCATACTTATAGGAATGTCTGCATATGCTTCCATCAATGAAAGAGAATTGAAGTGCATAGTTCACATAAACAAATTACAAATATGTAAACTGAATCACACTCCTTACCATTTTGGGCACTTATATTTCCAGTGGAAGATCACAATCATTAGAGTAATGGACAATTGAAATTCTAGACTATTACTGATACTAGTTTTTCACAAAAACAAATTTCAAAATGTCTAATTCACCCCATTTTTACAGAAATGAGCCATCTGATATATTTCAGACAGCTTCATTTAAAGGATATTGAATATTTAAAGTTTAAAAGAAATAATAAATTTTTACAAAGAGTTTTTTTTTTTCAATATAAATATATTTAAAAGACTGCATTTAAAATTAACTCAAACACTCAAAACTAAGTCATTTTTTTTCTCCATTTATGCTATCCTAAATGTTTAAATTGAGCATACAAGGGAGATACAACGAGGGACAAATAACAATTTGTTGAATTTTTAAATTACTTCATCTGTTTCTATTTGCACAAAAATACACCCACATTTATGAAATAATTTTCTGATAATGTTTAACTAACATAAAATGTTAAATAAAAAAAGAAAAGAAAAGGAAACATTATTATCCCCCAGTAAAGAAAAACACCCACTAAAGTATCTCCTTTGTGTATTTTACCCTACTGAGTATGGAATTTATGTACACAATATTAAAATATAAATTAAAAACAGGCACCTTATTCCTTGTACAGATAAAACTGCATTCAAATGCTGACAGCTGTTAGAAAAGTTGGAGTAACAAAATATACAGTTTAGACAGATGTGGGTCAGTGGATACGGCAGAAAAAGAAACTATTACAGAAAACAGTATTCAGCAACATGAGTAAATATATATACAAAAGTCTTTGCATAAAGTTTTCATATGTATCAATATCTGGACTAGTTCATTTAATATTTATATATCTTCACATTGCTACTTCTATGAAAAGTAAGCTGATAAGAAAAATTAAAATAAAAAGAACCAAATTTTGAAGGTTTTTCTTTCTTTCTTTTTTTTTTTTTTTGCACTAAAATATTCAGTCAGGGTATAAAAACTTTAACATGGCAGTTTACAATAATTAGATTAATGCTGTACAGTAAGAATATTCTTTAACATTAAAAATGTATGTTGAAAAATGTGTATTTCATATGATTTCTTTTCCATGAAAATAAAAAGCTAAAATCATGCAAAATATATAAAATTAATTGACAATGAAATATATAAAATGATGTTTAATGGTATAATGAAAATTATATTCTCTCTATAATAAAAAAATTGTCAATTTCTTTAATAAAATTAGACATAAAAAATAAATTTAGTAGCATTTATCAGAGAATACGACTCACATTTAAGCTTATAATATCAAAAGAAAGTTGAAATAAATATGAAATGCATATAAATATTTCTTAGATGGTAATCATGACTTAGTTTATGATAGATTAATCACAATAATATCAGAAAATCATCAAGTTACAGCCACAAAAATTATGAAGATACATGAATATATAAGCAATATATAAATGTATCCAACAGTAACTATAATGAATAAAATCACATAAACACAATCAATTCTTAAATAATCATATAAATATAGTATATAGTTTACAAAAAAAGGTGCTTACTAGTCATAGAAATAGCTTTGTTTTAAGAGAAAAAATGACAAAAATCATCATATTACCATCCCAGAGTCAGTTTAAAAACAATTAAGGCTTATCATTGTATTTAGTTCATGCACAAAAAATAAGAAAATGACGAATTATTAGATACAGCATAATGTCAGAAAAATACTTCTTATTGTGTAAGAAATTGTGCTTCGATTATTGTGCAATGTAACTTACATCCCAATAAATGAAAAAAAGAAGATAGATAGAAATATGACCCAATCTAGTTTGCACGCATAAAGGCACAGAGCAGTATGGATTATTTTTTGTACAACAATTATAAGATAATTGATTATACTAGTTCAGAGAGCTATTTTAAACAGGCTTCAATTAATTAAAGGTTTCTACTCATAATCAAGAATTAAGGCTTAAATTAAATCATAATCTATGAAATTGAATGTTATTCTATGAAGTAAAGAAAACTTTAATCAACAAAGGATTAAAATATATCTGAAAAACACTTGGGCATTTCTAAGTTAGCTTTCATGCAAAAGCCTGCTAACAATGTCAGAAAAATCATTTTATCAACAAAAAAGCTACAAATACACATTAAGTTTGAGCTATTGCCTAGTAAATATCTGCATTGAAAATGGCAGAAGACAACATCATACAAAGTGTAGTATTGTTTATATTTATTAAGTACAACACACTACACAGAAAAAACACTTTTCAAAAACGCATAGCTTCAGATTTAATAAGACTAGTTGAATGAAGCTGCAAAAATATATATGTAAACATGAATTGACATATACAATTATATAAATATTCTAGGGAAATAAAGAAAAGATTAATTTTAATAAAGAAAAAATTAAATCACATGAGTTTTATTTTGTTAAAACAGAATTCTACAGAAATAATGACGATATCAATAATAGTTCACAAACATTCAAAGAACCAACAAAATAAAAATCTGTATTAGAAAAATAAAAATTTAAATCAGTAGAATAAAAATGAGCTTCGAATATAGAACAGGATGAGAATATATCAAAAAATAGCCGAATAAAACTTTGGTATAAATATTGAACTAGGTATTAATTTAAGCAAATACTTTCAAAAATAATAAAAATATTTCTTACAGAATAAAAAAATTTAAAAATTAAAGCATATATTCACATTTAGAAAAATTTATTTTCCTCTAAAAACAATAAAAAAAATTAAACAAGGATAACTATTCAGTGGGGAAACTAATTCCGTTTTTACAATAAATATTAATTTGAGTGTACATAAAAATGAAAACAGAATAATTTCTGGAATTATGAATACATACAAAAATAGATGAAAACTAGCTCAAATGGTTGCTACAGATTATTGGAGAAAATATATATATATATATACAATTTGAATTTAATTAAACAGACATCCTGTTCTATATCAAAAGAACTATTTTCTCAAAATTTTTAGTAATGATTATTTTCTTAATGTAGGAGAAGAAACATAAGTATTTAATTTCTGTACACTAAAATGAACTAGTTCCACAATCTAGCACAAATTACAAAGGCCTCTTCCTCTTCTCTAGCAGATCAGTTCGGAAGCAAATTTATTAAAAGTTTCCAAATTGAAAATATTTTTGAACTTCTTTGTTAACCTTCCTGAAGATGATCAAGGAGATTTCTCCATTATAGGCCAAATGAATTTGGCATCACAGCGCTTGTACGTGAAGAGACAATTGGTGCCCCCAGCCATTAGGTCAGCTTTTATTACTTGCGGACATTCGCTGTCTGCCAACATAATTTCTGAAAATAAAAACATGATAAATCTATGAAATTACTCACTACTGAATGCTTTTCCTTTAATTTGAAAAGAATAATCAAATCTATAAAAGCTAATTTGTGATACTTATCTCATAAAAAAATAATTTCAGCATAACAACACATGTTTGTAAGAATAAAAAGAATAAGAACTTTTTATAGAAACCTAATTAAATGGAAATAAAAACCAAAAATAATAATTAATATTATCTTGATTTGGATATTGCTTAATATTGTCAAATAATCACAATTTTCCATCATAAATACTATTACAGACTTTTTCAAAAGAATTAAGCTTAGTTTTAGATTGGACATATGGAATTCCCATTCACTAAACAATAACTATCTAAAAATTTGAATCATTCTAATAAAAACGAAGTGTATATGCATTTGCAATATCACTTATACTCAATTAGTGCATGAGTTTGTAATAATATAGTTCAGTATGTTTTTGCTTGTAAGAATTAATATATTGTAACAACTCATATTAACTAATGATTATGTAAGCAATAATATAGAATAATGTTTATTAAATGCTGAAGTTATAAAAATTTCATACTTTTTTTCAAAATAATATGCTTTATTTTTCAGTAATTTGTATATAAACTAGACAAAATGAAAAGATTATCTTTAACTTTCTGAAATAACTGAAAAACAGTACTCACAATTACATAAATAAACAGCAAGAATACAGAATTAATGTCTTTTATAAAAAGATGTTAAAAGCTTCTTATTTTGCATATTATTCAATAACTCAATATAATTTGCTTCTGCTGATGTAATATCTATATGTAGAAATACTTTTAAAAATAGAATAATCTGCTGTTGCACAATCAAAACAAAAGACTTGACAAATTAAAAATATATCAAATGTACAAAAACAAAAAATAAATTTTGAAATCTTACCTTCACCGTTTACTAGTTTAAATAGACAGTAATCCTGAGGATTTGTTATATTGAATTTGTGAGCAATTAATTTAGCTGGAAAAAAAGAAACATAAGATTATTCTTAAATAATTAATAAATAAATTATTTGTTTATCTGTAGTTATACAATTAAAATGAAATAATTATAAAACTTACCAACTTCTTTTGTAGTCATGTTTGGCTTTATTGGAAGTGTTTTGGAAATAATACTGCCAGTCAATTCATCTGGAATCATAATCTTCAGAAAACCCTGGAGATCTGCAATGCATGCAAGTCTTGGTTCTGGAGAAGGCTGCAATAATATAGAAAGTACACTTAAGTATAAATGTTTAAAAAAAATAACAATTTTAACATTACCTTAACAGGAAGAAGCCTTCTAAATAAACATACCTCTCTATCTTAAATTTACTGAAAGTAAGTTTTGGTATTTTCTTAACTCCTAAAAGTGTATTTTATTTTTTAAAAATGAAAACCTTGTCAAACCTTGTCACTTAAAATTGTGTGCATTCAAAGAAATAGTAAACTATTTTTCATTTAGAGCAGTGAATATATAAATTTGATTTTTTAAAGCTCAAATATTAGTACCCAAAGTCAAAAATACAGTAAAATTTGACATAATTTAAACCTATTACTTAAAAAATGTAAAAGCATTGCATTTCTTTGCTTAAAACATCTATGATCAAACTATTGTCAGTGAATATTTATTTTCATCCTTCAACCCCTTCAACTCCTTCATAAAAAGAATAAAGATGTAATTAGAAAATAATTGCATAATTATTATACTAAACAAGACAATCAATAATTACTTCAACTAGATAAACATCTATTTTTATTGAAAAATGATTAGAGGCCTCTTTTTGTGAGTGTTTCAAAGGAAAACTTATTTTTCCCTATAGATTTTCAAGGTAAAACAGCAATCTTAAAATATTAAAGCACAACAAAATTATTTTTAAAAAGTGGATTTGGATTTATCTAGTGCTCAGCCATGGTTTTGATTATTCTGCATCAAACAATGGTTAAAATTTCATCTATGAACAGTATTCAAAAATGGACAGTGTAAAGGCAACTCAAAAACAAACTTAAATGAGTAGATTTTAAAATTTGATCATGTGGTATCTTACCACGTAAAAATTTTTATGTTTTGAAAAATAGCAAACACTGAGCATTGAATTTGGACATTCTGATAATGTACATTGGACAGGCATTTGACAGTCACGCTGAGAACAAAGAGATGGTTGTTCACCTAGCAACAAGAGGACATGGGTAAATCTAGTATGATCAATACATAAATGAGTTAACACTGTGTCTGATTTTTGATTTGTTAATGAAGATCACAGTTGTACATTAGGTTTAATAGCATATAGTTTATTATTAGTTTCAAGGTTCCACTGAGCTTGCCATTTGGAATAAAGAAACATTTCAGTGTGCTTATTTAAGTCATCTACAGGAACAGATTTGATTGCTTTAATACTTGCCTATTTAGCAGCCTTCCTCAATCCCCAAAATTCCTACATGAGAGGGTATACAACAGAATAAAGTAGTAAAATCACAAGAAGTCAGTTTGTTAAAAATCTCTAGAATTTTGAAAATCAAAGGATGATTATGGGGATGAAAATAAAATGATTTTAGTGATTGTAAAACATTTAGATGGTATAAATAATAAACTTTTCCCCCAGTCTTGGAAATTTCTTCTAATGTATATAAAACAGCAGCTATTTCTGCCATAAAAACTTAACAAAAGAAATGAAGTGTAAAAGATGAATGCATATGGTAAGAAGACAGCAAAAGAAACACAATTAAGTTACTTTGACCAATCAGTCTGTTTTTATGTTCAAGGAAATTTGCTGATAAATATCTTCTGTTGTCTCATATTATAAAAGTGTTAAACAAGTTTAAAAATTGCATGTTAAGCTTTTTTTCCAATATGGAAAGCCATTTACCAGCTATGTAACTACCTGTAAGTAAAGCTGATTTGTTGTTATGTTGTTTTAAAAGGAGAATAAATAAATAAATATAATAATTTGCATTGCAATAAAATATTGTAGAAGCAAGTATGACTAAAATATGGCTACAATTTTTTGAAAGACAACCTAATATTGATTCTCTTTGCAATTCTCTCACAATTAATATGATTTGCACATTATATTTAAAAAAAGAAAAGAAAAAAGGAACACTATGATGCCACATGAACAAACTATAATAGGAAGAAATCTTACCGTTTTGATGCCAAGTTGTGATCTAGGACTCCCCATGTCTGCTCCATAACTAACCCCTGAGGGTGGAAGGTTATCAAAAGCTTCTACTTGATTTTGAGGCATTTCAGGGCTGCAAGCCTGAAGGCTTTTTAAAACATGCACAGCACTACTCAGGGTGGTAAGGTAATACCTATGGCAGAAAGAAACATTATTTTATAAATAATGAAACTGACTCAAGTGTCAACTGTCTTTATGTAATAAAAGATTTTACACACACAATAAAACACAGGATTTCTGGCGATCACCACAGAAAGCTTACAAGTACATTTAATAAGATGAATCTGATTATATATCCCAGGAGCCCCCAACTCTGCAATTCAATAAAATCTTGCATATATTATCCACAATTTCCCAAAAGAGATGTGATCTTGACATTTTCATTAAGCCATTTGGTTGCAAAATGATAAAAAATAAAAATATTGCAATAAGCAAACCAGCAGCCCTAGTCAAACAACAGGAGGAGAAGGAACAAGACAAGTACCTTTTTAACTTGCAGATGATATTGGTAAATTAGGAATTAGCTTTTTCCAACTGTAACATCAGTCATATTACCTGTTGTTTCAATCTATTCTTTTGCATAAGATTGCATTACAGTACATTAGCCCTTTTTGTAAAGAATGCTCAATTCAATTTGCAATACATTAATTTTGAAGTAGTTTATCACCATCAAATAAAAATTATCATATTTATATTTTAATACTTGGATAAAAAATTATTATATTCAATAATACATTTTTTTTTCTTTTGTAAAAATTGATTTTTGATCCATAAAACATCTCCCAAATGCTACACTTTTGTGAAAATTCAAAGCATTATGGATGAAATGAGGTGGTATAAATTTAATTTTTAAAAAGTAAATAGAAAAGTCTAAAAATATAGAAATCTTTCTTTTGCCCTATTAAGAAAATTCCATGCATACTAAATATAAAGTGAAGTCTCTTACCCTCCTTCTCTAGCCATAAGAGAGGGATGAAGAAGTCCCCACATATAATCTGCTTCTATTTCTGCAGCAATCAGGCCACAACGCACCAGAACACAGATGAAAATTGGAAGAAAATCTAAATATAACAAAAATTACAAATAAATTAATCTAAATACGAGTAGTTTCCTTTTTCTCTGAATTGTAAGCCAAATATATATCTCCCAACTAGTTTTTGAGTTTTTGCTCCAACATTAACTTGATAGACGTTTTAAACTAAGGGAAAATTCTTACAATATCATTTAGTAAAATTTAGTATATTCCTTTTAGTATAAAAATCAGACAACATATATTAATAATTTTCATATACAAAGAAAATTTTATAAATTTAATCAAATATTTATGTCAAATTGTATGATTTTAATATTTTTACCAAATACTCCACTTAAGTAGAAATGAAATGAATTGAAATTGTTAATATTTATTTTACTTAAGTTTGAAAATGGCTATTTTAAAACTGATTTACATAAAAAAAATAAATATTGAATAAATTAATAACTCTTTAAGATCAAATACGAAAAATAACATCAATTATTCATGTATTTAAACTTTATAACCAATATTTATAAAATACAAAATGATAAGAAATATTATATAAAATATTAGGGATTTTCTTTTACATACAGTGAAAGGTAATTAAATAAAAACCAGAAAAAAGGGGGTAATAAATAATGAAACATGCAAAACTCATATTTTATAGAGATAGCAGACATATCTGTAATATCAATAAATCACATGGTAAACTAGCAGAAATGACTTTTTATCAATTGAATAAAAATAAAGGCCAGAAAAAAAAGTTGTTGTTTTCTAGTCGTTTTAAAATGTCATTTTTTAAAAGAAAAAAAAACATGCAAATCATTATAAGTATTGTATACTGATGCTATACTAACACACATGATTATTTTCCATTACAAAACATCAAACTACTAATTCTGCTTTTTTTAAAAAAGAGTGTTACTTTTACTAATATACCAACAATATGAATTAAATTAAGAAAAAACACTTTAGTCAAACATTGTACTCTATCTGGCAGAAAATAAAAGTTGTTTTTTTTTCATTCGTATATGTAAAGATATTGTTTATATCAACATGGCAGAAATAGAAATCTTGGAAATACTCAGCTGACTAATTTCAGAAATTTATAAGTTTTACCTAAAACAAAATTTTTATTAAATCATCTTCTTATTATATGCATACAAAAGAATATTTCAAAATAATGATTACCTCCAGCTCCTAAAGACACATGTTCCTTTCCTTGAGCAATTTTGTCTTGCTGAACCTAAAAGAAATAATTAATAGTGGACCTCTAATAATGAAAAATACAAAAAATATTAAAAATAAACTAATTAAAAAGTTCTTAATTTTCTATAATTAATAGCAAAATATTTAAAAAAACTAACTTTCAAAAAATTGTAGCAAATTAAATATATAACAGCCATTTTTTGAAAAATTTTCAGTCAACTACAAAAACCAGAAAGCTGTTTTTGTAAATATGAGAACAAGAACACTTAAGTTTTGAATGAAAAAAGGTTCATGAAAATGAATACTTTTTAAAATTAGTCAGGTCTTGCCAGCTTAACTTTCATATGTTTCAATTATTGTTTTTAAGCAATAAATCACATTTTATTTTTTTCCACATCAATTAAAATTATTTGATAGTTAATTTTTAAAATATGTTGCTAGACTATTTAACCTTCTGTCATTCAAATAAAAAGTAGAGATGCATAAGAAAAAAAGATACTTTAAAAAGACAGCACAGGTCTGGATTAGATAATTGGCTATTTCAATCGTGAAATATTTTAAATTGTTTACATTACAATCTGAAAATGTTTGGTTTAAATTTCAAAAAGCAATTGACACTTACAGCATTTACAGTTGATTTGGCAATAAGTCATCAAAAGAATATATATACAAGCCTCTATTAATTAAGCAAAAATGTATTCAGCAACAAAGGCTCATTTAGAGTTATCAATTTATACAAAATGCAGTTCACTAAAAATGATTGATATAGCATCAATACAGAAAAAAAAAATCTCACATAGATAGAATGCGTAATTTGCAAGTAGCATAAAACTACATACACAAGATGAAGAATGTACATTTTTCAGGGATAGTAAAATGTATATTTAGAACTGACAAAGGTCTGATTTATCATTCATCAGTAATCATAAATATCTTGGGTTTTGTTAACTTCAGTTATTTTCAGATACAATTTTCATCAATTTTTTCCATATGAAAAATATGTCCCAGGTTTTGCTGATACGCCTACCAAACATTGCGGCTAACATTTGTTTTCTGTTCAGTGTTACATTGTTATGCAGGGTTTAAAGAGGCCAATGTTAATTAAATGGAAGAAGAAATGTGTTGGATTAATTAGAAGTTTGTTGGATCAAATTTCAAGGGATAAGTTTAGAATAATCCATAAATGCCTTCTGGAAATGGGCCATGTTCATACACATAAGTCAGGTTTGTAACCCCCCCCCCCCATACCACACTACTCATCCAACCCATGGGAAAGAGAATCATTTCAAATTTCAGGAAATTGTAAAAATGTTTTGAAGTGACATCAGATATAGAATTGCCCTTAAGAAAGCTTATAAAAAGTATTTCAACATTCTTATGAGACTGATAAACAATGATATGTATATAGGAAATATTTTAAAGGAATTCAACTTCTCCTGTGACCAATGAGATGTTGCAGTCAGTTATTGATTTGGGGTTGTTCATGGATCAGGAATGATACAGTAACAAGAAACTAGAAGATCTTCCCAGAGAAATGCAACAAAAGATACAAGAAAAAGTTGCTTTAGACAAAGAAAGAGAAAAAAAAGATATTCTTCAGAGATAAAAGAAATTATTTCTATATAAAGAAAAACATAGAGGTTTGAAGAAAAATAATTATCCAGAATGAAACTCTCATTGTATCTGCAATTTGTTTGATGATAATATCTGGTCCCATTTTAAGTTAATATACAAGACATGTCAGAAACAAACATTTAGAACAGGTTTCTTTTTGTGCGATGATGTCCCTAATTTAGAAGATAGTCACAAAGTTAAAAAAAGAATCAAATATAAAATCATTCCAAATATTACTGCCTAGTTAGCCAAGATCTTAGAAAAGAGTATTCCTTTCTAAACAATAACATTTGAACTCCCCCCCCCCACTCATCAAAAAGAGTAATAAAAAAATGTAAAAATTTTCTTTTGTTATTTATATTAATTTTTTATATTTATTTAATATTAATTTCTTAGAATTTTATTACTAAAGATATCTTTCTCTATAAAATATACTTGTTATAATTTTGAAGTGCCTAAAATAAATCAATTGGACTTATAATTTATATGGAAATAACTGCCTCAATTTTCATCAATTTAGGATTTTGTTATTTGTTTTCAGATGAATTATCAACAAAAATGAAGGTATTACTGTATTAACTAACGATTCATCTGCAAATAGTTGTATTTTTAATCCTCTTTGAAAATAAAACACACTAACTTACACTATTGTAAATTGTGGAAATGGCTGCCAATAAATTTTCTAACTTTTTCAAGGGTGAATATGCTTGCTGTAAACGATTGAAAAAATGATTTACAACCTCCAGTGAAGTGCCTTCAGGTAGCTTGAATTCAGGCTGAAAAAAAAGAAGCTCTGATTAAAGACATAATTATAAATAATCTGCACAAAAATATTGCTGAGCAATTAAATCTAATAAGTCTGCAAATAGATTTTGAAATAAAATACTTTACCCTAACACCCAACTCTTCTGGAGACTTTGTACGAGCAAATTTTATGTTGTCCGACAAAAGTTTTAGAGATCCATTCCTATAAAAAAATGGAAAATTTAAAGTTTTCATACAAATTTTATTACATATTGGAATTAACTTGCCTTTCCAACTAAAACTCACCTGGTATATTCATTAACAAATAGTTGGTAAATATAACCTTTCAAGGGTTTGATAACTAGTTTGTGAAGAGAATCTTCAATAACAGCATCAATATCTAAAAATTCATCTGATTTCAGCTAAAAAAAGTATTAGTATTAAGGTAATTGCAATAAAATTGGTGTATTCCTAAATATAATATACGAAGTATTTGAGGTAAAGTTTAATACAAATATCTTAGGTATTTGTAACAAATAAATCCAGAAATTAACTTACTTTGCTTCGTTCTTCTTGTAGTAAATTTTCAAATCGTCCTTCACCATGTTTTAAAAGATAATTTTTAATCCCACTCATAAACTGTCGAATCTAAAAAATTGAGTTGTAGTATTACACTTTAATCAAGTATTTATCATTCATAATCAAGACAACTCAATGCTGAATAAAAATCAATTAATTACATTTCGCATGACAATAGCAGGCTTTGTTTCAGTACTCTCCTTTGTGCATTGAATAAAATGTTCAATGGATTTGGCAAAAGTATTGTCTCGCTCATCTGCTAACCTGTTAAAGAATAAATATAGAATTAGCAATGTTTTGATTCCTTTCAATATGATTAGATGCAGTAAGTGATAATTGCAAAGATCAATGAAAAATACAAAACTTTAATTTAAAAAAAATTCTCATTAAATTTGAATTATTCTGTTAAAAACAGGAAATAAAGAAAATATTACGATAAAATTTCACAAGTAAAATGTAACAGAATTTTTCACTTAAAAAAAAGAATCTTAATGGTAAGAATAAGCATATTTTGAGTATTCTTCATATATAATGCCATAAATTCTTATGGCAGTGACATACCTTGAGAATATATTACTCTTGTCACAGGAGATGAAGGCAGTGCCTTCATTAAAAGATTGGGGAAATTTTGGAATGTAAAAGAAAACAAATAGGGGAACAGTTGAATTTGGATTGAGATTTTAAGACAGAATGAGGAAAAGAGGACTGGGTCTTTGCTTCTCTGTTCATTTTGGTATATTTATTGGAATTGACAAAACATTTTATAGCTCAAATGTATTTATAATGTAACTTTTAAAAACTATTCTCAGGATGAATTTCGAATTAGAAACAATATAAATAAATTCCTTACATAACAAATATAAATCCACTAACACTAAAAATAGCTACATGCCTTTCTAGTTCAAAAGTTAACCTTGGTATGTTACAAGAACAAGATAGAATATAAAATATAAATGCATTATCATACTAATGCAATTTTAAATCAAGTGTTTTTCAAGATCACATTTCTTTTTTTAACATATAATGAATCAAAACTTAATCATTATGATAAAATAATACAAGTAGAGTTTTAATGCAGCAAATTGAAGATATGTCCAACAAAAACTAAATAATAACAGCCTATTGTGTGCATTTACTGACCACAGTCTATTAATGCCTTATTTTAAACTTTTTTTAAAGAAATCTTTTTTCTAACTTTTCTTTCAAAAGGAGTGAAAAAGAATGAAGGAAAAAATTTCTGAAGTAATCCAGGATTAAGAATGACTTATTAGATTTTAATTACAGTCAAATTAAACTATGGTTATATTGAACTAATTGATTTAATGTGGGTTTTAATGAAAAATAAATGTGAAAAATTATACCAATGCAACCTATACCAATAAGAAAAAGAAGAAAACATACCTAAAAATATAATGACGTATATTTTCTCCTATTTTGGATGAACTTCTGTTTCGTAGAGCAACTATCCTTTGTGCAGCTAAAACAAGAAACATATGTTTGCAACTAATACATTTATTTACACAGATTAAGAATAGCACATACAAAAATTTCAGTAGTTTGATTTTGTTTTTAAATTTTTTATCTTAATAAAAGTATTAGAAGTTTGATCTGTTTCTTCTCAATTCTTATTCTATGCAATTATGTATGTTTCAGTAATTCCTTACTATTAAGCTTTTGCATAGCAGTTATTTTTTTTATACTCCCACCAGGAAGCACTTTAGATGTATGGTTGGAAATTCTTAATATTACAAATGATTCTTACATCTCTCATGTGTGATGTAATGGTGTGGAGTTGAATTACCCACAATTTCATAATGAAATGCACTTATTACTAGAGAGTAGTAAGAAGGAGAGCGATGACCACTAGGACCGAGCTTTAAGTACTATCTTGGTACTATTGAGACAACTGTCATTCTTATCACTTCATATCTTTGAAGATAATTTCCTTACACGATTGTTACTTTATAAAATATCTATTGAGATGGTGTATGAAAAAACTCGAGCAATGAAGTCCAACGGTATGTATATGTATTATAGATATATGAGATGATGCTTTTTTATTTTTATATGCAAGCCAACTATTTCCAAACAAATTAACATTTTGATATTTTATTAATTTTGGTTTCTTATTTCTTGTTTTGCTCCCTTAAATATTTAAATAGAAAATCAAGTATAACAAATAAAAATTTTAAATTAGTTAACAGAATTTTATTACTAACTGTAGTATATATCATAATTGGTTAAGAATTGGAGGAAAAAAACAACTACACTAAATGAGCAAAGCATCATTTAGAATAGAGGTGTAATTCATGATATTGCATTATACAGCTTCGTACTGTTTGTATGCATAATTAACCAATAAACTAACATAATCCAGAGGCAGAAGGAAAAAAAAAGAATATTTATTTTTTTAAATCAGTATTTTTTTATCACATTAATATTATATATTTTCTGATTATGTATTTTTTATTTCATTAGTATTCTTTCACCAAAAATTAGCATCTTTTAATACTTGTATAACTATTCATTTGAAAAAAAAGTGAAAGCATCTTAATTTAAAATAAAAATTTTTTAGAAACATATAATCATGTAACCAACAAAAATTTAAATAACAAAAAAAAAGCATTAATGCATTAAATATCAAAATCATATTTCTCATTAAAAATATATATTAATATAAATAAATAGAAATCGGAGATGAAATTTTTCTTCCAATTTTAAAATTAAAATTCATTAATTATTGATTAGAGTTAATTTAATTTTTATTAGGAAAACTACTGAATTTGAAATTATTATAGTTATCAATTTAATATTTAGGTATAACTTTACAATGCTAATGCAATAAATAAATAAATATTAATACAATAAAAAAAGAGAAATAAATAAATAATGAAGTAAACAAACAAGGAAATAGTAGGAAAAGTTTTCAACACTCATTACTCTCCTGAGTATCAATGAGAAATAAAAATACCTAATAAAGGTTCCAATCTTTCTTCAAAACTTTTACTCCTGTACCCTTCATTTGGATATTCAGAAGCAGAAGTGTCATCCAGTCCTTCACTAGTGGCATCACTATAAGCACTGACAGTGGAATTACTTTCAGTGTCTTCAAAGCCCATCATGGTATGAGATGTTGGTTTCTATATAAGAAAACATTCTATAGCAATGATGCAAACAAGAATGAAAAATAACTATTTCATGAAAAACATTTAATGACAGTTTTAAAGCTTTCATAATTTAATTTTTAAACACATCTTTCTCTTTACTTTCATGCTGATAGGTTCAACTTCATAAATTTAGTAGCTACTTGAAAAAATAATGAATAATTTATATTTCTTTTTAAAACATGGAAGCATTTTCAAATTTCAGATGTTGTTAAGACATTTATCTGACATTTTAAAAAAAGAAAAAGAATAAAATGAATGTAAAAAAAAAGAAACAATTGAATTAATAAGAGCATAATAAAAGATATTGCCTCAAAGGTAAAATTTTGTTCTGTTCAATACTATCAAAAAACTTGAATCTTAAATTGAAAGCATATTCAAATATTCAATTACAAAAGAAGCGAATTTTTTGAATGAGCACATATTTAAAGAACATTAACAAAATACAAAACAAAGATTAAGATTAATTTGAAAAAATATTTTTGAGACAACAATATGATAATTTTTATTTCTCCCTATATTTTTAATGTTTAATACACCTGAAAAAAATCAATTTTTTTTAAAATTAAAATTTTGTAAAGCTGAAAATATAATAGTACAGATAACTGTTAACGAATAATACTCCCAACTTAATTTGAATTTCCATCTTTATCTCCTTTGAATTTAAGTTTTCAATGGATATAAAAATTAAAACGTGGCAATACTATTGGGACTTTAGTAGATATATATATATATATTTCTTCATATCTACAACAAACTAATAAATCTTTCAAAATGCACAGTTAACATTTGATTAATTTTTCAAAAACTGGAATTAGGAAGAAGATTTTAACAAAAATAATATTTAAAAGAAAATGAGAATTTTGTACTAAAAAAAATACAAACATAAGAGTATCTTGAAATTTTTACTTCAAAATAATCGCCATAAAACTATATATTCAAACTTTCTGCTATTTAAAAAAAATGAAAATGTTATTTGAGAAAGAAACAAATAATACATACCTGAATTTCATTTTTCTTATTATTTTCTAATATAAAGTTCCTTTGATTTTCCATTTTTTCTCTCTGTACTGTATCATCATCACCAAGAATATCTGTTTCTGGAATTACCAACCGTAGCAACCTTTCCCATCTCAAGCTGTCCCAGGGTTCACAAAATTCAGTTGCAGTGTCGTCAAGAACTTCACTGGCACGTTGCCTATCAGTCAACTCTTGTGAATGGTCTGGCTCACGATCAAGGTTGTCATACTCCGAAACTCGCATCACATTGCTTTGTGTCAATGGCCCAATACTTGGCAGAGATAATTCAGGAGAATGAAGAGCTATGATATCGCCAACAGTGGTCATATCTCCCAAGTGACTATCAGTGTCTTTATAGCCCATATGAAGTGGAAATTTAGAACCCAGGGTGCCTGGTAAAATGTCATTTTCATCACTACTAGTGTCATCATGGGCCATCCACTCCCATGATGAATCAAGAGGCCAAGCACTACTACCTGGGGCATGCCCCTTGGACTTTTTTGGTGTGGAAGACTTTTTGACTGGAAGTTTTTGAGAAACCAAATCATGGCTTGACACTTGTGTTTGGCAGTCTTTTTTTAGAGAGTGGGAGGATATTCTTTGGTTCAATTCTTGTACCCACTGAGTTGAAAGAGCTACATTTTGTTGTCGCCTATGAACTGGAGAAGGACCCAAAGCTTTGATGTTATCAACACTTGAGGAAAGGCTGGCTAATCTTTCCTCATCAAGAGTTGCATCAACTTTTCGGCATTGGGCATTTTGAGGCCAATGTAAATTAGGATCAGAAAACCGATGATTAAACAGTCTTTGAGGCAAATAGTCCCTGTCATCAGTAGGGCTACTAGTATCCTTAGGTAAGGAATCAACTGGTTCTGAATAAAATGGACTAGAAAATTTATCACGATCATCTGGCGAAGAATTGTCCAACGAGCTTTCGCCAGGGCTCGCTTCTCTTCCTGGAGCTTCCAAGGGCCCATCTGAAGAGAATATATCTGTCTGTGTTCCCTGGGTGTATGTGTAGTGGAAATTAGCTGTCAGCACATTATCACTTTGCTGTCGCTTGAAAAATTCATGGGTTCTATGCTTTACATTCTCAACACTACCAACTTCCATTTTCAAAGAAGGTTGAAAAGTTTTGAGCTTTGATTTCCTCTCACCGTCTTTGGAAACAGTATTGCCCCATATATCTTCATAATCACTGATCTTATCCGCAAGGCTGCTTTTATAATAGGCAGGAGGTAAGTCAACTATATTTGACTGCTTGTAGTGGGCTACCCTCGGTATCTTCTTCTCACCTTTTTTTGTTTCAGGTTCTGCTTTTGGAATCTCCTTCTCTAACTCTGTGCCATTCATCTGTCCTTTGCAATCATTATTGGTACTAGGGGAAGACAACTCTGGAGAGGTGTCAGAAGGCTGATTATTTGGAATATTGGCACAAGAGGAAGTTCTTGAAGTAAGGAAGGAACGAGGAGGTGGAGGAGGGGGTGCACTGTGACTCTGGTGTTTTGGAGCAACAGGTGGGGGTGGGGATCCACTGCTCAAAGAACTCACATCAGGAGGCTGTTCCATATTCAGATGTAGAGTTGAGGGTGGTGACAGTCCATTGCGACTACTGGTTGAACCTGGTTTAAATGTGGAATGTAAATTTTCACTAGTCTCAGGACCTGGATAAGATCCTAATGGAGGACCAGAAGTAGGACTTTTGACAAGGCTGGAAAGCCAAAAATCTGTAAGAATGATAAAACAATCATTAGAATATTATTAAAGTACAGAGAAATAATAAAAAATTATTTTACAAGATTTAATGGCAAAAATTATCACAAACTTTTAACTGCTTACATGACTCATTTATGGTCAACTCATTTCATTTAAATCAAAATGAGAGGGATGGGAAACAAGTATATACTATGTAGTAAATGCAACATAATATAAAGAAAGAAAGAGAAATCTGCACAAATTAAAAACACATTTGCCCCAAAAACTTACAAATCTATAAATTGAATTGATTGTAATTTTATTAAATAATACAAACAAAACTCTTTATCTTTACTATAACTGTATAATAAATAGAAGTAATAGATGAATACCTAGCAGTAATAATGTCTTTACTAACATGATAATAAATATATTTATGCAATACAGTAGTAATTTCAGTAGCTGTAAACATTTAGTTTGATGTTTTTTAATTCATTCCTTTTATATTATTATTTATGATAATTTACATACATCCTGAAAAAAATAATTTCTTACAATATACATAAAAACTATTATGCATCATTTAACTAAAATATGAAGAACTCACTTAAAAACAGAAGCTAAAGGGCATGGTCTTCTTTAAAAACAGTAGCCATTATCAAAAGAAAAAAAAACAGTAAAACATTTTTAATTAAATTCATATTAAAAATTTCTTCTTTGGAGATACTATCGATTGATTTAGTCTACTTAATTCTTTTCCTCTTCCACATCCAATACATACCAATATATACAACCGAATCCTTAAAAAAAAGATTTTTATGGGGAAATAAGGGAAGAAAAAGAGCTTAACCTTTTTTTTCGAAAATAACTAAACACAATTTTAACTAAAATACAAATTAAGATATTTTTATTATGAAAAATAAGGGGGGGGAATGATGAGCAAAATATTTTTAGCAATAATTAAAATATATTTTATTTGGATGATAGGATTTTATAAGCTTTGACTCAAAACTCACAAAGAAAAATTATTTACATCTTATTCAGTTGTACTTCAAAAACAATTTTGGAAGACTGAATAATTACACAACAACCTTATTCTTAAAAAGATGTATAAAACAAAACAAGTCTTTATTAATATAAATTCTTAATTTAGATAATTTTGAAGTTGTAATAAACAAATACTTGATAATCAAAATTTGTTTTGGATTGAATATTAAGTTTGAAATATAACCTTGTCCTAAGAGAGCCAAAGAAGAAAGCTCCTGCCTGGATCCAGCTTGAGCAAGTGGAGTAGGCAATGCTAGTTGCACAGGTAATTCATCACTAAAAAAGAGAGAAAGGAAAATACAATAAAGCAAATTGCATAGAGATAAATATTATTATATTAGGAAAACTATGTACTGAGTCATAAAGATGTTAAACATTTATACACATGTTTTACAGGAAAATAATGATTTTTATAATATGAACATCTTATAAGAAAATTTAATACATATTCAGAAGATCATATAGTCAGAAAAAGAATATAAAATCCCAAA
Source organism: Argiope argentata (assembly GCA_026289955.1). NCBI lineage: Eukaryota > Metazoa > Arthropoda > Arachnida > Araneae > Araneidae > Argiope > Argiope argentata. The sequence goes on from JAOUZG010039500.1 coordinate 1,062,445, forward strand.
AGCTAAAAGTAACGAAGATAGCAACTTTCGAAATACGATAGCAATCGAAAATACAATTAGGACTACACATAAAATAATTAATTTAAATTAAACTGAACTGAAATTAATATTCTTAACAAAATAATTAATTGAAAAAGGCGGTAGGCTAGTCACGAATAACTGAAATCTACAGAAAGCAAAAAAGGATTCCAACATAACAATAAGCATTGATTGAATAGAAAAAGCAAGGAAAAAAATTATGGACGAAAATATTATATGTGAATTTAAATAGAGATTTTAAACAACATACCAGCACCGACAATAATGAGCTACCAACATGGGGATGGCATGAAAATTGTTGTCGGAGCCTTCCAGCCGCAACTGAGCATCGCCCACAGTTTCAATTAGATAGTGTTCCACATAGGGTCCTTTATCTTCAGGCAGTCGAACAGACAGAGCCATGGTATTGGGTTTGCTTGATTGACGCACAATAAAGTTCTACAATAAATAATCTCTTTGAATGACATCACTCAGAAAAATAAATATGGACAAATAAAAAGGAATTTCATAATTTTTTTAGTAACAAAATATTTGTTAAATATGAGAATGACATACATGAAAAGAAATGGTGATTATAAAGTTATACGATAAATTTATGTCACAAATGTTAACAATGCTTTTCCTCTCGTCAAAACCATTTTCACAAATATTAGCAGTTGTCATTACAATGCAAAATTACATACCAAAATATCAAACATATGTATCATATTAATAGATCAATTCAATGCTAAGTTTTTATACTGCCAATTCTATACATAACATATTGATAAGCAGTTAAAATTTATAATGTTATGATTTTGCCTGCTTGCATTTGGTTTCATTTACCATACTTTACAAATTATCAATTATTATTATTAATTTTACCATTTAAAATATTTTTATGAGAGCCAAAACAATATGATGAATAGCTTGATTTTTATTTATATTTTTAAATATCATGAAATTTAATAACTAAAAAAATTATAGGGAGCTGAGAAGAGAAATTAATATAATTAGAATTGTTACAATATTATCTATAAATTGAAGATTCCCAGGTTACATCCATTGAAAAGACATCATTATATTGATTTCTCCAAATACGGCTAAAAATTAAAAGACAAGAGTGTCATCAATGCTATTATATTTTCACATTATTGTAAGGTATACAAAATATAGAAAAATTGTATTAGAGATATCAAACAATATCTCATGCTGCTAGGGACAACATGTATAAACACAAAATATCAATATTAAATACAAATAAAATGAAAAATCTTTTGATTAATATAAATTCAATACCTTATACACTGCAGGAATTACACTGAACCATTGGCAATCATATGCCTTTTCAAATATAAACAGTACAATTCTTGGAGATTCTTTTGATTTTAGAGGGTTTTTTAAAAATAACAATTCATAGTCCACATCTTTTATTTATTCTCATTTAAATTGAAGTTGAATGTTTAAAACCATATAAGGAAAGAGTCACTTTCATTGATAAAATAAAGTATAATACACCTAAAAAATAATGAATCCAAATGCATTGCTTGTATTATATTGTTGAAAAATGCAAATAAGTAAAAAGATCCTTACCCCTACATCTTTTCCTTGCAGCAGATGCACGGCTCCTGCCCGACCAATCCCTGGGAGGAACCAAATGGGATGTGTGCGAATTAAGCGTTCCAGAAGTCCAATGTCACAGGGAGCAAAACTGCTGCTTGTGTGGCTGCTGTCCCCATCAGATGTCTCTTGGACAGAGCTCACAGATGAACTACTCACCATAGTAGACTGAAAAAGTCACTTACATCATAAACAAACTTGCAACAAAAGTTGGAATGGTACCACTTAAATTTGGTTGGTCATGAGAAACAATTTAAAATCATTAATAGAAAAGATATTTTGAAAAAAGTTAGTTTTGTTAGAAAAGAAGGAAAAAGAAAGTTAGTCTTTTTAGAATGGCTATGAATGTTAATTGAAGCTGAAGTTTGATTTTGTAATAAAATACCTCTTTTCTGATACTTTTGCTAAGACATCAAATCTATAAATGTTTGTATGTATATGGTCCTATTTTAAAAGTTCTTTGCTGTAAATAATAATTTCATAATTATTTTAGAAACAAACTTCTTACAAATAAAACAATTTACTATCAGAAAAAAAATCTTATTGAAACATTCTACTAACATAAATTTGTAAAAGATGTGGATTCAAATAATATAATTTATCACAATAAACAATATATTTAAATAATTAAATTTGGAAGAAAAAAAACAGTTTAAGGACTTTGCAATAAAAATTTTTTTAACGTATTAACAAAACATAAAGCATATATTACTTTAATATACTGATTTTAAATGAATGACATCAATTATGACAAGTCAAAAATGCCTAATTTCTTATTTAGTGATTCAACAAATATAATTTTTCCACAATAATAAATTACATGAAAAACTTCTTCAGACCAAAATATAAATAATTATTTATTTATTTATTTATATTTTACTACTATATGTCATACAATCAGATTTGTTTATAGTATAACTGAATATGACAAAGTTTTTTCCATCAGTCAAGAAACTTATAGACTAAGATTAATTGAGTCCTAGCCCCCTCATTACATAAAACCAATTTACAATAATTTAAAGAACATGCTGAATTATAGAACATGTTAAGTCACTTTCTGCTGAAAAACCAAAGTATTATATTCTCTGTAAAAGCAAATCATGCTAAAATGGAAAGTTTTTAGTATTTTCATGTAATTAATACTTCAAAATGATGAAATATAATATATGAATTTCAAGATATAAGTTTTTAAGTTATGAATTTGTCATAATTGTATAATTAATAATAAATTATTTAAAACTATACTTAACAAATATTGAAATATGTATTTAAATACTTGTAATATCTAATTTAATTGAATTCATTTCATATAAACATAGAATTTATATGCAAAAACAATATTTGTCATTTATAAATGAAACTTTTATAAATAATTTCATAACTGGAATTTACATTTTCAGTATGCTTATTAAAAACTTAAGATACAATAACTTTTCTTTAGAACAAAGTGCAAATTGTGAGCTAACCTAAATGAAGCTTCATTGATGAATAAGAATCACCACTAAATGCAATCAATATATGAAATTACTAAATGTTTGTCTCTCTAAATATTATGGATGTTTGTGCAATTTGCTAAGAACATATAAAAGCATTTCTAATGTACTGCAATACTAATTACTGTCAATAGCCTTTTTTGCAATCTAAGCTCTATTAGTAGATCATATATAAAAACTGATTTATTAAAATGAATAGTTTTTATGTCATTTTTCAGGAAATACAAAGTCATAAGTATTTCACAACAATTTACTAAGTGATAAAGTAGCAATCTGATTTTATCCTTTAAATGCCGAATGTTGTCTTAACCAACATACTCAAATGTGATTTCTTAAATTTTATTAAAATAAGATTGATGTTCTAACATGTGTTGTTGTCGTGTTTATTTTCAAAGCAATCCCACACTTAAAGGTTGAATAGTTTAATTCTCATAAAGATAGTTATTTAATATATCTAAGTTATTAAGAAACTAAATGGTTTTCATATATACATAACAATTCAACATGGTCATTTAATAGTATATTTTAACCACAGTTACATGTTCATAACTAACTTTAAAACATATCTGGTATTTTTTTGTGTGAAAAGTGTTAGTATGTCAAAGAAAGTATGCACCTCCCAGAAGACAAAGAGACAGACAGAGAGACAGACCTGAGCACCCATGGAGCCCTGGAGGTGAGCAGAATAGTCTGCAGGAGGAGGAGGCACAGACCGAGGGGGAGGTGCAGGAGGCGGAGGCGAAGGGGAGGAAGTGCTAGTAGGGGTTGTCCTACCATCGCAGCTGTCTGAGGTTGGGGTCTCCGCAAACAGGGACTTACGGCTTCGGTACTCGCCGCACGCATCCGAAGGCCCACCTTCGAGGAAGGCGGCATCCGGTCCAGCTCCTCGCATGAACTGCTCCAGTAGAGTGGCATGGCTGTGGAAAGTTAGAATCATGCATCAAACATTATTGCAATATTAACAGGTAGTTAATTACTTGCGGTAGAAAGACGAGTCACGCAAGCCAAATGCTCGGTCAGATTCGTCAACATTGAACCGAACACGCCAGAATACAGTTTATAGTATTTCAGGCCAAGATCGAAAATTAATTCATTAAAAGATACAAGTCTTTTTCGGATTTCTCTGAAGTATCGAATATTTTGTGTGGTCTCTCTGAGAAGTACTGTGGTCTGCTTTGGCATGCGTAATTTCTTGTACCGCAAGTGGTTATAGAATAGTAATCAATAATTATAAACAGCAATAAAAATCTCAGATAGTTAAACAATACTGAATTTAGACTTCATAGAGCTCTAAGTTATCCTTGATACGGAACCCTTAATAAGTACACATTTAGTACATAACGCATTTGCACACTCTAATGATTTTTTTGCATCCTTCCACGAAAAAGCGCCCTACGTCATAATTTGTGTTATTTGTATGTAAATCTGGCATTGCAGTCAAAGATATCAATTAATGGTTCTCCTATTGATAGCGGATTTCCCATTGGTATAAACTATGTCGCGGACTAGGGCGCCGTGCAGATTGATTAAAAATGCTGTTAGTGAAATAAATTTCTAAAAATTACAAATTCTATGTAATTTTTTGAAATTACAGATTATAAATATTAAACCAAAATATTGGTTTAATATTTATAGTCTGTCAGGTTTTCATTATGTACACTTAATTATAACAGAATTCATCATCATCTATGGTTTAAATAAAATCGAGTATACAGTCAGTACAGAAAAATAATGCCTTTTCAAAAAGTAAGCAAAATAAATTAGTGGAATTGCTTTCCCCCAAACTTTCTCATACACTCTCCAATAAAAATGCTATTCATTTTCTAACAGCAAAATAAGTTGTGGATCTAAAGCAAATCTGTGAATACCATGGAAGCCCAGATTTTTATTTTCAGTGTCTAATAATGAAATATGCGCCAAGTATGCATTTTGAAAACCTTTTTGTCCATCGATTTAAATTATGATTATACTATTAAGTTCATATACCAAATTTAATTTATCTAAGTCAGTACATTTTTGTGTAATCACATTTGCTTGCATGCAAATAGAAAGGTCAGCAAACGATCATCCTTTTGGTCATATTTTTTGAAGGATTCTCATCAAAATTTGATATTAACAACACATATGCTAAATAATGAGTATCAAATTTTATTTATCCAACTCCTAATATTTTATAGTTATCATACTCACTATTTAACAGATTCTTAATCAAATGAGTCTGAAATATTAATATAAGCTAAACGAACTTAACATCTGGATTTTCCCTGTAACATTCATTTTGTCCTTTAAGGCAACCGTGTTTCATTTAACCTTGAATTTTGAAGAGGGAAGAAGAAAGAATTTTTGAAGGAAAAATTGGTGTTTTACAAGCAAGATTTTTAAACTGCGAGTCGTGATTCCATAGAGCGAGTTGGCAGGTCAAACCTATTAGGTTCGAAGATTTTTTTTATTTTCTTTTAGGTCCTTCATTGCTTGCCTAGCAAATAAAGGCCACTTGAAGAAAAAAAAACAATAATGATATCGCAAAAATGTTTCTCCCTCAAAAAGTTTATATTATATATATATATATATATATATATATATAT
>JAOUZG010039500.1:1068260-1120870 GCA_026289955.1 Argiope argentata
ATATATATATATATATGAAGTAATTTTTTTTCTTTCAAAAATCTAGAATTAAAAAGAAACTTTATAATATTTAAAAGAACAACAACAAATGAAAAAACTCATAAAATATTTTTAAAATACTTAAAGATGGTATTATAAATTTAAAAAAAGGTATGATTGAAAATGATTACATAGAATATAATTCATTTTAACTAAAATGGCTCAATGCTTAAGACAACAATAAATATGAAAATAGATAAATAATCAGTTCTAAATAAAGCATACTGGAGTTTTTATGAAAACTTATAATCAAACATATACACATAACTTTTAATATTCCCATTTTTTTCAAAAGGAGTATTCAAAAGCATTTTCGAAAGACTTATTCAAATTTATTTCAATCTAAAAGGAGTTTTAAAAAAGTCTTTAAAGACAGATTTTTCTTACCGCAACAGCAAAGGCATTTCCTCAGGAGAATCATCTTAACCACCCTAAACGCGCATTTGCATTAAAACACACTATTTAACCTAACCCATTCCTCAAAACCATTGCACAGACTAACTGCAAAAAAGTATTTCCAACGCCGCGTCATATGTAAAATCAGGGAGTGTTTCTATTTTATTAGTTTTGTTTCAAGACAAACCATACATCCAGGAGTTGTTTGAAACTGATAACAGCCTTATCTCTTAAAAATATAAGCAAAAGTATTAAGGCCTCTGCATAGTGTTGAAATGTATAAGGCACAGATCATTGATAATTTTCTACTTGTCAGAGCAAATCAACAAATTTGTTTGTTTCGTAGGGTCCAATTATAAATAACTAGAATTTATCTTATTATTTGATTTAAAATAAGACCTATCTGATGTGTATAAAAAAGTTTTGATTAAAAGTTCATTTCAATTTTATCAAACTAATAAAATATTTGAAAACACTAACAATTTTAAGGTTTCAAATCGTAGTGATCAAAAATTTATATTAGAGCCAGTTCATAACCATAATATAACTTTAAAATGATGAATGAATCGCATAATAACCTAAAAGGTTTAGTAGTTATCTGTTTTTATACTGAGTATCTGTGAATTATTTTATTTTAAATATACTCAAACAAAAAAAAAAGCCGCAAGAAATTAAAGGTGAGGAATTCTATAAGTCCACCAACAGCAATAACAAAAATAATGCATCCCTATTTTTTAATAAGTAATATACAAAACAATTTTTTAAAATCAACTCCTATTTATTAGGTTACCAAAAAATTATTTTAGCTATTTTTTATTAAATAATTACAATTGTTGTTTTTCTTCTCGAGTTACTCTTTACAACGAAAGGAAGACTACATCCGCTTCTGAAGCTATGAACCCCTGAGCACCCGAGAGCAGAAGTCTGACTTTTAGCTTACACGCGTCACAAACCCTTTTTAAAGAGAGAACTTCATTCATACTTTTCATTCATTCATCTGCAGATCGTAATTTAGATCTGGAACAGAGAACGATCACCTCTGACTCAGTAACCCCAGTGGTATCACTCTTGACACGGAGGACTTTGTGACCATGACAGACTTAACGTCCATCACACACGGAGAATCTTTGGTTGGCAGGTTCGAACCCGCAGCCCAAGGAATGCAAATCCAACGCTCTACCAACCTGGCTATCCAGGCCTAACAATTACAGTTGTTATAAATACTTGATCAAAAATTATACTAGCATTGAATTTTCAGCGCCAATTGAGGATTCAAAGCCAATTATGGCAACGCAACATGCGTGAATTTTCTACACCAGTTATTTTTGACGAGAAAGTTAATTTTTAATTAATTGATAAAAACTAATGAAAAATATTTGAAGAAAAAAAACTGTATTAACATCAAATGTCATCCACCGCAAGTTAAAAAATTACTTGAAATTAATTGGATGAATAAAAAATATTTTATTAACGATTGAAAATTTGTACTATATATATATATATATATATATATATATATATATATCCAGAAAATTAAATTTCGAAATGAGCAATGAATGTTAAAAACAAAAGTACAGTTGATAGACACGCACTTAAACAAATGAATTACAGATTGATTTGATATATTAATCTTCCATTTTCAAAATGTATGAAGGCTAATGGAGACAAATTGCAACATTCTGAATTACAATCAAGTGCAGAGCACTGTTACATACTTTCTCGTATAAATTATAATAATCTTCAAAGGAAAAACAAGAAGTATAAAGTATAGTAATCGTCAAAAAAATCCAAATTCCAGATTTTGACGAATCACCACATTGTAGACCTAAATGGATTCGAAAGGCAAAATCCTGGAGAATTATGTCACATAGATAAATCAAAAACATTTTGAGCTGGAGGATAAAATTTATTATATGATCTTTACATCGAATTTGTAGATGTCAATCAAATTTTGGGAAAAATCCGTTCTGAGGATATTTGTCTCACCGTGTGTTCGCATATAAGTTAAGACAATAATTGCGAAACGAAGAAATGTGTATAGGTAAAATTCGATACGAAAATTTAACATCTATAGTGTAGACATGTATCAGATTTTGAGTCAAATGCAACAAGGAGTTGGCCGTCTGTGCCCCCCACCCAAAAAAAAAAAAAAAAAAAAAAAAAACTCGGGCAATTATTTACAAAATATAATTTCATGTTGAACAAAGATAGGATGATAAGAGGGTAAGGAATTAGATAAGTTTGGGTACATTTCTTTGAAAAACTAAGATAAAGAGGAAAACAAAATAACAAGTAACAGAAAATTAAAACATTTCTTCCTTTTAGGAGGAAGTGAACAGTGGCGTAGCGACCAGTGGGCAAAGAAGGTACGAATGTCCCAAGGTGCATTGAGAATAAATGTGTGCATTCATAGCTTAAAAATACCATGGAGAGGGCATTTACTTTAGAAACGAATTAAGGCGCCAAATGGCTACTCACTTGGCAAAGGATTCGTGGTCCAACGCGATGTCATCCGTAAATCCATACTGTTCTCTCAATGGCGATGGGATGGCATCAGGAAATAAATCCTGGAGCATCAAATCTAGGTCATGGGCGACTCCGCTAATCAGCTGAAAAAGGAGAAAAGGCATTTCAATTAGACCCCGACTTAAAATCAATCAGTATTTCCATCTAAAATCTGTACTCATAATAATCTTAATTAATTAGACCACACTATTTAAATCTTTAATACAGGGTGCAATGATTATGCCAACTTTTTGGTAAGTAAATATACAAAGTGGCATATTTCTCGTGGTAAGTAAATATTCAAGGTGGCATTTTCAATTTTAATTATTATCCTTGAATCGACGTAGCAAGATGGAGTTGTTTGAAATCAATCCAATAACAAAAAAAAAGGCCATTGCATTATTATTAATATTAAATTTTATGCTAATCCTTTATTAATAAAAAAAAATCCAACTTTGCTTCAATTTAAAAAGAAATACAATTTCTGAGTAACATGCCTCTTTCTAATTTCGGAAATTCCGTGCTTCGATGTGTTAAGTTATGACAATTAAATTTAGCACAAACAGATTTTGGAAGTTAGAAATGGCACCCCAATGCGATTTTTTGCAATTTTAAATAATTTGTTTTTAAATATTATGCGATTCTTTTTTTTAATGTTTTATGGCGATAATTTTCGAAAATCTCATTAAATAACACTAATTTGTACACCATTTAAAACCTTTAATTTTTTTATATCAATTTAGCTATCTTGAATCATTTGAAAGGGAGGGATTTTGGCATTTTTTAAATTAACAACAATTTTTTTATTGTTGTAGTAGATACAAATAATTTTTAATTCAAATATTTTAAAGATGATATTTTCCACGTTGAAACTGAAGAAAGATTTTGTTTATAATCTTCACAATTTTCACGAGAACTAAAAAAAAGTAAGCTACCATACAGCGAAAGAGGATGCACAGTTAGATAATAGATTATCCGAACAGTTTAATAGCCTTAAAGAACTTCATTTTACTAATAAAGTGCATTGATGTAATAAACGGAAGAAGCCAAGACCAATAAAATAATCAGATTGTAATATCTATTACAATTGCGTACTCAAATGAAGTGCATTTTTGTAGTAATCAAGAACAAAATGAAAGCTACGCTTAAGAGCTTAACGTTTCCAAACTACACATAATCAATATTTACAGGCGAACTAGAAAATTAATAACGACAGTCGGTTAAAAGTAAATTTACTAATCATTCTTTATCAGATCAGTTTTAAACTAAACCGATCACATTAGCACTTCTTTTTCTTTCCTTTGTCATCATTTAATTGAATTAATTTAAGACTTTTTTCGAGGAAATTTAAAAAAAAAACAGCAGTGAGTGATGGAATGGACGAAGTATTTTTTAATGTATAATATAAAATAAATTTAGAAGGGAAAAAAGTTACTAACAATTTTAATTGCATAATTTAATGAGTAAATTTTCGTCAAGTCGGCGGGCTTGACGTATAACATGTCAGCTAGAACGAGGAAATGGCGCAAAAGATATCCATATAAGTCGGCTTTTAGTCAATTAGTAAATTATTAACATATGGCAGACTCCGAGTTGACAGATTTTAGAATAACTTAAAATTATTATTTAAAAATGTTAGAAAAGACAAGAAATCGTGAAGAAAAGTTTAAAGTCAATTGCATTGTATTAAAAAAATTAGGGATATAAGATGCTTTTACAATTTTCAAATCCAAAAATAAGTAACAGAACTTTAGGAAATTGATATATAAATAAACTAAATCAAAATTGAGCTGCACCACTGGTATAGCTGTATAGAGGCGATCCAAGATTCTTAAAAGATCTGTCAGAGCCATCTCTCCTATGAGACATTTTTGTTTTAATATTTCATCTCTGCTAGGATCCTTCTTCCATAGTTTTTTTTCTCTCGATAGTTCTTTAATTTTATAGTTAAGCTTAATTAAATTATATTCAATAGTATTCTATTTTAATGAGCTATACTGATAAAAAATATTTCTCACAACAAAAGAGATTTAACGTATTCATACACAAAAACACAACGGATTTCCCTAAAAAATTTTTTAATTTATCCATAATTTTTTTATTAACCTCAGACAGGCCATACTTGAGTTCTTTTTTATACAGCGAATCCTACCCATTTAACTCTCAAAATTTATTACTGCTCATTTTGACGATCTTTCTTCTCTTTGGCAGTGTTCATGGCGGAGGTCAAAACTCGCCATTTCCTTGCTATCGGCATTGTATATAGAATTAACTGCTGATGCCGCAGGAGGTTCAGCATTAAAAAAATTTAAAAGGCACCAGTGGAATCGGATTACACATGCAGCAGGACAAAACATTACCTATGGCTTTCCTCCTCCCTTTCATAATCCTAATTAGTTAAACCAAACTAATCTTCAGTCTTAAAGCTACGTTAGGCTGGTTTCAGAGCGAATAATTCAATTTAGGCCGACGAACAGATGCCATACATGTCGGCCATTACTATCAACAAGAAATAAACAAACCCTTTTTCGATTAATATCAAATATTGCCATATTATCATGTCAGGGCATTACGTTGTTTGTAAGATGATGTTTTTAGCATCAACAAATATCCGTAAGCGAAAGATAAAAAATTTATTATCAGCACGAACATCTCAAAAAATCAGCTTTTAATAATGCGCTGATATTGCATTTACAAAAGCTCTGATTAAAAAAAATAATAAGTTAGTGACTGCAGCAATAAAACCTAGAAAAATCTCATTTTGAGCACGCGATTATATGAAATGAAATAAATGGGAAATGGGATATTTTTTTAAACAATCAATGCGAGACAAAGTTTTTAGGATCGTTTGCAATACTAAAGTGACTCATTCGATGAAACATTTAAAATGAATAAAAATATAATTTAACTTGGTCGTCCAAGAAATTATATTCTTACATGATATTTTGAAATATGCCTAACAGATTTCATTTTAATCTTTATTTTCAATTATTTTCATTCATTTTTCTTGGATGGCATGATCCCATATTCAATGCAATAATATGAATTGCGCAACCCTGTTTGCATATTATTATATTTTCTTCGCTGTCATCGCTGTAAGAGCAACAATCGATTACGTCGAATTCGACTGAAATCAGAAAATAAATGCTCTCAACGAGCTGAACCCCGAATGAATGCAGGCAGCGGCGTTTTCTTTTAATTTCGGCGCAGTGTAAACAGATCCGACCTAAATGTGGAGCAGGCTGATATCATTCACAAAGGTTCATTAATGAGATTCTTCTAATCTATTCATCACAAACGATGACTGACATTGAAACTCGGGGACGTTGATTTGCCCAGGACGAGCATGTTTCCAAAGGCTACGGCTGGAGGCCATCTTGGGTCACAATAAACAATAAAATGTTACAGTATAAATATGGAATATAATAGGAAATATGGAAATATTTTTCCTTTAAAAGGGAGAAGAGAAGATTTCTAATATCATATAATGAATACGGCAAAACATCAATTAAAAAAATAGAGAGCAAAAGAGCAAAAAATAGTGGTCAAATAGTTTATTGGTTTAATATGTCAAGGGAAAAAAATATGCGTGGTCCTGAAATAATTTACAGATAATCACAAAAGTATTTATATTGCAATTAATACTTAATTCAACAATTTCTGTATCACTTACTAAAGAGAAATGATTAGGATATCGTTGGAAAGAAAAAATAAATAGACAAAATCTCTGTAATAAGATATTCTACACTACGAAAAAAAAAATGTTAAACACATTACTTTTTTTCGCCTTGACTTCATTTCAATAAATAAAAAAATAATAATGTTCTCCCATAACTTGAAACTTGCGATCGTACATTCATCCCCCCCCTCTTTCAGCGTGAAAGCAGCCAAATTGAATAAAAAAGGTTTCTTCCAGATTGACAGAAATCAAACAGAAAATAAAGATTAAAATGAAATCTGCTATCCATATTTCAATGTATCATGTCAGAGTATAATTTCTTGAACGGCCAAGCACCACGTGCTCGCGCAAGTTAAATTCTATTTTTATTTATTTTAATTGTTTCGTCAAATGAGTCACTTAAGTATTGCAAACGATCCAAAAAAAAATTTCTCGCATTTATTGTTTTAAAAAATATCACATTTCCTATTTATTTCATTTCGTATAGTTTCGTGCTCAAAACGAAATTTTTCTAGGTTTTATTTGCTGTAGTCATTGGCTTATTTTTTTAATCAGAGCTTTTATAAATGCAATGGCAGCGCTTTATTAAAAGCTGATTTTTTTAAATGCTCGTGCAAATAATAAATCTTTTCTATTTTTCGCGAATGGGTTTTTCTTGACGCCAAAAACCTCATTCCCAAAACAACATCATGTTCTGACATAATAAAATTTAAAAAAAAATTGGATTTCTTTAATCTAAAAAAAGTTAGCTCGGATATTAGATAGTTGTATTTGTCTCAGCAGTAGCCTGATATATGTACGCTTTCAATTATTAAGCAGCATCATGTGACTATTTTTTTCAAGTGTATATAACGTAGTGTATGTATTTCACATATACGTAATAAGCGTATACATTTCAAGCCTATACTATGTCAACTTGTAAGGACCAAACAGCATTCGAAACCTGCGCCTAACAATTAGAGGCTCCACTAATTATCATATTAAATAAGCAAATTAAAAAAAACTATTCTTATATTTTACATCTTTTAAATTGGACGAAATCGGAAGGATAAACCAAATAAATAATAAACTAAATTAGTTATCAAATCAAGCAAACTAAACGATTAATCGACATTGAGGCTTCCAAATTAATCGAATACCACCTCATTTCGGAAGGGAAAAACTCTATGAATCAGAAATCGAAATGATCAATATCGATAATTCGGTAATAACAGTCAAATCGAAGTAATATATTACTAATACGATGATGGGCAAATTTGAAAAGACTGCTACGAATCATATATTTTGGGTAAGTGGAACAAAAGAAACCCCATGTTGATAATATATTCAATACTATGTTCAATCGTCCCAGGCTCAATATTTTGAGACTGAATTGTGTCAAGAACACAATTCAACTAGAAACAAATAATATAAAAGTATTTTGAATAACTGCGGATTTCTAACTATCTAGTATCGCAGAGCTTCGAAGGGGGGGGGGCGAAAACGGGTCTTTAAAAACGTTATTAGCTGGTAATGGAATAAATAAATTTGTAATATACATTTGATTTATAAAATATTAAGACTACAATATTTAAGAATGACACCCCTCAATGAATTTTTAAGTTTGCTGATTAAAACATTATTAATTATTTAATTACAACGTAATGGTTAATAAACAATTTATTAACTATCTATGTTATCTTCTATTTCGCCAAAACTACAATATATTATATATGCCACATTAGTTTTAATTTTATTATTTATTTATTATCTCTCCTAATAATTTAATGATTTTATCATTAACTAATAATTATAATGAACTTTCAAAGATTTTATTGCTTTAGAGGGGGTTTTTCCCCCATGATAAGTATATTCATAATTAAATGTTTAAAAAACATGTTCATATTGATACTGAAATAAAAAAAAGAAAAATTGGCTTGTTGTTTCTGTTAAAAATGTGTTGAAACGTGAAACAAAATTGACTAATAATTGAAAGAAGTATCTCATAAGTGCATTTATTACTTAGCGCTACAAAATGCCGAAATCTAACCTATCCAGCACTATTACGCTATTACACCTGTTATAATTTCAAAAAAAAAAACGAGAGTTAAATTTATCCAACATACCCCTGTTTCAAATATATTAGGGACTAAGAAGACAGTGCGTAGAAAGTACGCAGTCGTTTATTCCACTGGTTAAGCATGGTTTACACTACGGAGGGTTCTCGCGGTTATTCTCGTAGGAAGGACGCAGGCATGCATACCCAAATATGGCTGACCCGTGAAGGCTGCTCCTTTCGGAAATATTCCAGAAGATAACGGGGTGATCGAAGATGTGTTGTTTATGCGCGTCTTGACAGAAAAGAAGAGTGCTTCTTGTCGGTCTGTTTTGATTAAAGAGCCCGACGGATCATTCGCAATTTATTGATTACTTCAACAAGAAAGAAACATGAAACACAATTTTGCAATCCCCACAAACAGAACAAATTGCTTGATTTTTTAATTCTAAAATTTGAAATTAAATATTTTACACAGTTGGCTCTCAATGGCATGTTTTAGAAGTCTTACATCATTATGTTAACTGTGCTTTGCATCTCTTTGTAATTTTTTTTACCATACCCCCTAAAATTATAACATTTAAATTAGAACAGAAATAATTAAACCTCATCTAAAACAAAACAAAAAATTTTTTTTGCTCAAATTATTTAAAAATATTTGCTTTAACAAATTTCATCATTGTTTTGTTTCGTTATATTAACTTTTCGTTGTAAAGTAACATCAAGGCTGTTTGGGGAGAAACCTCGTAATTTTGAACCGCTGTCAAATGACGAGGACGACACATGATCTGGCACTGTTCCACACCACACCAGCGAGAGGACGTTTGGCCCGAACGAATTTAACGTCCTTCAGACCCTCTTACATAACGGTTCTTCAGTAGAATCGTGTCTCGAACCAGAAACCTTACGGCTCACAAGCCGAGACCTTAACACCAGGCAACGCGATCTCGTTGTTTACTAGTGAAATTATACTTTAGTGAGCCTTAATTGTTAGTATAACAGTATTTCAAGAAGTTTAAGAGCATACTTTAAACAAAAAAAAAAGAAAAGAAAAGAAAAGAGGACACTCAATATCGAGAAATAAACCTATCATTATATTTTCAATGTCAATGATAAAAGAAAAGTAAAAAAAAAAAAAAAAAATAGAAACAACGATGAAAACAACGCGAGTTTCTTTACAATAGTGAAGTGCATAGTAAAATAAACTTTAAACTATTTTGATACTAATTAAAGATAGACAAAAATACTGTGTGACAGTTAAATAAGCAATTTTTTCAACTTTTATATGATGCAAAACCTTCCAGAACTTATGGGTGATACGTCAAAATTCAACTTAATTTTGAATTAATTAAAATCTCTTCGACGTGCACATCTTTACCTTTCAACCTATGCCAAATTTATTAATTCTAGATTTAATTATCCGTTCCGTAAAGCGACAAAACACACACAGACTTTTATTATCAAAAGAGATTATCAAACAATAAGAACAGAAAGTGAACATCACTAAAATCGTTTCTTTAATGTAGAAATTTCTTTTCTACTCCAATAAAAAATTTCTAATAGAATGGAATTTGAATTAATTTACTATGCAACAACTAACAATTGCAAACAACAACTTCAAGGGAAAATATTTTCAAGATTTCATAAAGAACAGGAGGATGAAACTAAAAAGTTAAATATAATTACGATAAAATATTTTTTAGCATACTGATAAAAGTACGTTTTCTTGAAAAACCATTTTTTAAACTTATTTATGTATTAAATTATGTATTTTATTATGTATTAAATAATTAAATGTTGAAAGTTTATAACTATTTACACAAAAAAAAGCCAATTTTGTTAATTTGTACCCTTTGCAGCCTATTTCCTTCGTTAAGGGTACAATGGACGATGAAAATGTAAAAATTCGATGAAATTTGCTATATTTTTATTTTGATCTTATATGTATATTTAAACTGTAAGTTATCGTTTGGAAAAAAAATTATTTTGATATCTTAATAAGTTTGCTCAATATCAGCGTTTTGTTATTGTTATTAGGATGCCACACCCACTTGTTTTCATTTGGACAGCTGCTGTAAAAAAGGTTTTGTTTTCCTCCAAGTGCTCTAGTGCATCTAATTTTTAATTCTGACTTTATATTGTTGTTTTTGCTTTGGCAGATGTTAAAAACTTCTACTTTTTCTTTCTTTTATTGTTTGTTTTGGTTTGTTTATTCGTTCTTCGTATATTTCATATTCGAATTACTCGTTTTAGTTTCTTTGAAATTAGATACAAAAGCAGTTCTATTCATGGTTGAAATTAAAATTTACTCTATTTTTAATTATCTTTTTTTGTTTTGTTTTTCTAAATTTGGTTTTAAAAAGAATTTAATCAGTTTTCACTTCTAAAAGCCTAATAGGTCGTCCAAATAAAAGCAGACAAAGTTTGAAAATGCTAAGATATGATGGACAAAGAAATCATTTGATTCATAACCAAGCAATTCTAATGACACTTTGGAAGTTTCTACCAAATGCAATAAACCTGAAATATTGAATTCATCATCTTAAAATTGTGTATAATAGTTACATTGTTCTGTGCAAACACTTTAGTATTCTTTTTTGAAGAATATTCTTTGTCATGAATTTCAGGAAAAATTTCTTCAAATAATTTAAGCAAGTTTTTTTGTTTATTCTTCAAAAATGTGTCTATCCTGTGCTAAATATGGTAAAGAATTTAGTTCTGTATTTAGGGAGGAACTTACAGACAAAAATCTTTGAAGTGAACAACAAAGTTCTAAAGCCCTTCTTTTCTCAACAAAGAAAATGTATCAAAATTTGATTGTTGATTTATTATAACTAAGAAAAAAATAGTTAATCATATAAAATAAATTGTATCTTATAAGCATGTATCATATTGTCATCATATAATAACAATAAAATGAAAAAAAATTCAAAAAATCAGCACATGTCAAATTAGAAGAAAAACATGAGGATATAATTTATGCAGCAGGTGTATTTTGATTTGCTTCAAAATTTGATTGTTTATGGCTGCATATATAGTTTAAAAATGTTATATGAATATAAATTAATCTTTGTGGCTTATTAAATGTTATTAAACAAGTCTAATTTTTATTTGAACTTTTTTTAATTGAAAAAAAAGAAGTTGGTTTTGCTACACCAGAAGTATTTACTTTATATGTTTTGTGGATTCTTACAAATATATTATAAATCTATGGATGTATATATTGCAAAAAATAAACAATTTTTTTATAAATATAAATATTTAACATATTTAAGTTGTTTCTATTATGTTTCTGGTCTGTAGAAATCAATGAAATGTATTTTTAGCTTTTTCTCAAAATGAAATTTTATGATGCTGTCCAAATTTTCAAATACTCCATGCGCATTATATTTTTAGTTACAACTCTGAAACTTTTATCTTATGCTGTATGAACATATGATAATATAATTTTGCATTTTAAGATAAATTATGTGGTTTATATTTTTTTATTGAAGATCTCAAGTAATATTATTGCATTGATTTTTTAAAAATTTTGAAACAAAGTCAATAATGCCAAGTTTTAAAAGAAAAATCATATTTTGAATTAATTTAAACATGCAAAATATTTTGTAGAATTAAAAAATGTATCTGAAAACACTAAAATAGTTCATTTATGTTCTATTTTTATGCGCATGGAACAATTTGAAATTCTACAATATTTTCATTTATTAAAAATATTTTTCTAACAAAATTAAAAAGTTATCAATAAATTTTGCTGAAATTTTTATTGATGCATTAGATTGATAAAATGCATTTACCATGAAAATTTCAAAACAATACCTCAAAAATTGAGAAATTTTGGTTTCAACGTCCATTGTACCCTTAAATAAACAAAGCGAAACGACTACTCAAAAATATACAAATAATGTTTACCTACTGTCGACAAGTTGCATTTAATATCTTAAAAGGCCTTAAAATGTGTCCGTCCTTTGAGGAACAGAATATAAACCTACTGAATTTCATGTGGAAATTGATTGAATTAAATCGAGTGTATAAAAAAGAAATAAAAATGACAATTTATTAATTTTTCATTATATTTGCACACAAGTTAAAGAGATGCTTCATTTGAAACCACTGTGGCAAATATTAGCGACACAGAAAGCTGAGAAAAAATAAAAGGCCAAGTGAACTCAAACGAAACCACTATACTTCAAAAAGTTAAGAAAATAACTTCCACGACGCAATTCCAACCATTTTGTCCTCACAGACAACAAATTACTGATCCAAATAGAAGCCCATAAAACGCATGATCATACGCATTAATAACAGAAGGGGATTTCAAAATTAGATTCGCGAATTAATCCTCTTTTCTTTTCAACGAGCGTAAAACCTGACAAAAATAACATTACGGCGAGCCTTACCCAATGCCGGCTCGTCGTCTCAGTGAAATATTTCCTGTTTTGCTAACGAATCATGCAAATAGCCAATTTCGCTATAAATCTCTTCCAGATAAGACACTCCTCTCAAATAAATAAAGAATTCAGTTCATGGATCAAGCAATTTTGGAAATTACATGTTCACCTAGTGATTTAATCTGAAAGCACACAATGAAATTAACAAGAATAGTCTAAAATAAATAAAAATAATTCTATTAATATTGCATCACTCTAAGGCTCACTCTATTATTACTTTTAGGAAATTAAAATACCAGATTGGTATCCATATTTATCATCGTATTCCATATAAAAATGATGTGGGATATGTTAGACTTTTTTAAATTGATAAATTTATGTTAGACTTTTTTTAAATTGTTAAATGTAATGATCTAGCGTTTCCTAAAAAAATAATTTCAGAATTCCTGATTCTTCATTTCAATGGATTAATAAGTGGTGAAGGTTTAAATTATTTTTTCCTAAGTCTACAGGGAATTATGAAAATAATTATATGGCACTATATGTTTTATTTCTTAAATTTTATATCTGTTGTTGTTGCTACTAATGGCGCATGTCATAGACAAGCTCTTTGATGAAGTCAGCGATTTAAACCAAGTTTGTGCAGTAGTTTCTTAGAGTAAACGCCCCTGAGCACCCTAGAGCAGAAGTCTGACTTCTAGTTCATATGAAGATGGCATTCACACGCTCGCACATCCCCTTATGGGGGGAAGGGGGTTCTTTCATTTTATGTCTATAAGATGCAAACGAAATTAATTTATTTTTAAGTTTATACCCATACATGGGTCAATCAGAAATGCTATTATTCGATTAAAAAAACCATTAAAATCCCTTATAATTAATAATCATGGAGTGTTTTTAGAACTTCTTTGAAATAATTTACAAATATATACATCAAATAAATGATGGGATCATTTCAAATGGCTGACGGAAAAAGAAAGAATAATAATAATAATAATTGGTATGGGAAAACTGCGTAGGGAGGGACTGCTAAACAAATTATCTCTCTCATTTTTGGATTTTTTTCCTAGAATATAAACATATATAAAAATGGTTATTCTATAAAACTCTTTTTTGCACATTTTGTAGTTTATACAATTTTTGAAACTCCATAAGAATACAAAAAAATGCAAACTTCAGAATATCAAATGCAGTAGATGAAACAGACTTTAAAAATGTTATTGTGGCAATTCATTTAGTTGAACATAAAAACATAAAAATAACTAAATATGTTCAAATATAATAAAAGGCTTTTTTGGAGTCAATGAAAGCTGAAACTTTCTATCATGGTTGTGGCAAGCAGTCGTCATTAGCCAGTATATCTCGGAAACAAATGTTCTCTCCAATGCATATTTCAGTGAGTTATGGTTCTTTGGGGATACCTATACAGGAAATAGATTTAGCGCGCGCAACCATCCTCGCTAAATGCTGCTCGTAATGCCATTCATGCCACCGAGATAAATCATCACGCGATATTGTTCTCTTGACATATTCAACTTAGCGTTCAACGTCAGTAGCCGTGCGTCCAAAAAGAGCCAAAGCGTCAACTGCCAAAACACATTATCGTTCTTTTTATAACTGTCATCAAAGTCTGACACATTTTCAACTTCACCGCGTAGATTTTGATGGAGTAGTTTAAGCGGCACATAAATGGACGGGAGGGTCACTTAATGGTCCAGATATTTTGAATTTTTCCAAGTTTTTGTCATTCTTTTGTGAAATTCGGGGGAAGTTTTAAAATTATTCTGTCTAAAAATTAAAAAGCGTAAGATTATAAAATAAAAAATGCAGGTAGTTTACTAGGAGCTTGCAGGTCGTAGAATCCAAATAAATTTTAAAATGTATTGTTTTTTATCACATTATAATTTTGTAGTTTTGTTATATCAATAAAGCTAATGTTCTCGCGCTTATTTAAATTAAAAGAATTAATTAAATAATTAACTTATTCAAACGTCGTTTAAATTTCAAAAAAATATATATATATATAATGATATTTTAAAATTTAATTTAATCCTAATTATTTTTTTCTCAATTTAGCCCATACCAAAGTCATTCTAAAATATTCTCTTATTTCCTGATCCCATTCCACTTTTTCAATTTAATTAAATCAAATGAAGCTTTGTAAACATACAGGGTCATTGGGTCCATATGCAGAGGGAAGGGATGGAATCCCTAATGTAAGCATATTCTTGTAAAGAATTCCTGCGTTTCTCTTGTCAAGGTCAACACGTATAAGAATTCCCATCAAAATTGTCTCATGTCAGATTTATGAAAATTTCATGGTATATAAGACCAGGGATAAATTATCTAGTTCCTACATTCTTTATGCTTTCTTTTATGACCACGCTGCTAGTACATAATGCGTGCTTCTCGAGATAGAATAAAAGGAAATTAAAAATTCACTTTGTCTTTTCCCTAATTTCAGCCACGGCTCAGCTTCAAACCTGCATCAATAATGCATGAGAGATATTATCATTATGTTCGTATAAGAGATATTATTTTAAAATTGCATATAATTCTATTTCCGATTCATTTTCACTTTAGGTATAGAGGAAATACTGTAATCGCCAAAGGAATTCAAACTACAGATTTCCAGTAATCCCTACATTTTAGATAAACCTGAGTTCAGAAAATACATTTTCATAGAAAATAGTTTGCCGGTCTGTGACAAAGATAATTCAAAAATGATTTGAGCAAGACGGAAATAATTTAGTACACGATCTTCACACCAAATTTGTAGAACTCTGCCAAGTTTTCAACAACAGAAAAGGTCTTTCTGTCCGGTTGCCGGAATAAAAGTTAACGCGATAATTACAAAACGAATAAAGTTAGATAACATTTGGAACATAAATTTAACATCTATAGAGATATCTATCAAAGTTTGGGCTAATTCCAATACAGAGTAGATTTCTACCAGTATTACGATAATTCAAAAATGCAATGTCTTAAATAAATGAAATTTGGTATGTTATCTTGTCGTTAGTCACAAGTGTAGTTCAATAATTATTTTCAATCAGTGGATGAAAATTCGTTAAAAACATAAATTTGATTTTCGGATATTCTTAATCGTATGCCGGGGAATAATCGCCAAAAAACTCGCCAAGGACCATGCGATATATTAAATAAAAATGCAACCTTCATGCCAAAAATTGAAATATTATAACTATTGTAGGTAAAGCCATGCAAAGATTTCATGGGATAAGCCTCTTATTAGAGAGCATGTAAGAAAGTCCTGGAGAGAGCAACTTCAACTTGTTGTTCGATTATAAAATCAGCTCAGGTTTCCAATTAAACTCTTTGGAAATTTTGATTGCAAATAAACGTCATGCCATACAGACACACTATAATGAAGAACACCCTGCTGATGACATAACAGCACAAACATTCAATGACCTCCGACTATTTCAATAGCATTTTACAACTGTGGTGGACTTTGCGTCCTTAGGCAGTGCGCATTATGAGATTCCCTCTTTGAATAACTCGTTAATATATAACCGAGAATTGTATTTATCTTGAAATGTTATGGGTAAAAACGACTTAAGCAATATAATTCTTGTAAAATCATCTATAATTATTGCTTTAACATTATCTTTTTTACAATTAAAAGTATTTAACAAATGTGATAAGTTATAACAAGATAACAAACTTCAAGCCAATGCGAAATTAAAAACTTTTATTTTACTGAATAAGTCCAGTGAAATATAATGTAACCAGTTATTAAACAATTAATATTCCAGCATACTGTAAAAATAATTACTTATACTTTAATTTATGATTTTAGTAAATTAACTATTTTAATTAATTTAATATATTCACACATTGTGGTCTTAGTATTTTATAACCTCAAAAAATTTATATTTCTCACACATTTATGTACTTGTTTGATAATTATGCAAACAAACTTTTTAATAAATCTGTTAACAACTCGCAAAAGTTCTAGCTGCCTTGAGTCCAGCCCACGAATTCTAGGTAGTTGCCTAGTAGGAAATTCACCAATAATTCGACTCCAATCTGATTTAAGATCAGTTTCAATTAGATTCAATTTCTCTTTTCCCTAATTTACCATTTACAGCCATAAAGCAGATGATTCACCTAGCTCGATTCTTATGTTAATTTCTAATGTTTTAATAAAATGTTTGAAACATAGTTGACGAAAGACACCTTTTAAACACCACAAATAATGCGCGATTTCGTATAACGATGTTAAAGATATGAAGGAATCGCAATTTTATATCTTTCGCCTTGTACATTCCCCCCCCCCTCAAATTAATGCCAGCAATTTCCTATTTATTATAAATATTTAAAGCCAATTTACTTTATCTCTCAAGAATAAAGAAAAAGATCAAGATTTCAGCCTAAAAATTACTTGATTCTATATGGAATTATATGACCAGAAAAGTTAAACAGCCCCGAGCAAGTTGATGAAACTTCCCAAAATTCGACACACATCTTAAAAGAAAACAACAAAGTTTGATACGCAATTTTCAAAACGTTAAAGTAAGCCTCTTGGAAATGACACAGCTAAAGTGTCGTCTCAGTGCCTTATCAACGTATCACATTAACAGTTTTTAAAACAGTTACTCAGAAAACATTTGACAGTTCGGTATCTCTGTTGATGGAACGAAGGGTAAAAAGATTAATTTCACTGCTACTCTATTTAGTCTGAGCTGAAAGTGAAAAGTTAATTAACTTCGTTAATTAGTCGTGGTGGACTTATCTTGAAGAGATAGATTAAGTTTCTCAGCATCATGCGTCAGTATCGGTTGTGGCGAGGATCGCATGTCTGTAGGATATGCAAAAAGAGGACGAAAAAAAAAAAACAATGTGAGGAATTCTAATATTCTAAAAACTACTCATGAGAAGTAAAGCGTTTTAAAAAATGGTAATAAACTGCAAGGTGCCAATATTTGCAAATTGTTGATTTTTAAAAATTAAAAAAAAGCAAGCAAGGACCTATTTTCATTAAATGAGTGAATTAAATATTTTTTAAAACAAACAGCGCTACATAGCAGAGTACACATTTAATAAGAATATATGTGGCGACATATGCTGGAAACCAATTTAGAAGAGAAAAACAAACTTAAGTCTTAACCAACTACCAAATACTTTTAATTTTATAATGGAGCATTGAAAGACTGAAAAAATATTTGTTATTATTAAAAAAGAGCAATTTATATGTTTAGAAAAGAACGAATTACCGCAATCCCCCCCACAATTTATTAATGAAAACTTTCGACGGTTATAACCGCAATTAGCTTAATATTCCTTTCTCCTCCTCCAGAAGAAATAACGACTACAAACATAGCGATGTCTACAGCATTTAAGCCACCTGTTTCATGAAATAAAAATTTTTTCTTGTACACAAAAAATATTTATAGTAGTAGTTGTTTTTTTAATGAATTAATTAAACACGTTAGTTTACAATAAAGTTAAAATAAAAGCTCAGTAATTCATGAAAACAATACTTTGAGAATAAACAGCTAATTTTGTATTATGTTACAAATTCGTCTCCGATATTCATTTTTTTTTTTTTTGGAAGTGGAAAAAACTGTAGTTCGGATTCTTTTTTTAAAATTTTTATTGCTTTAGCCTTTTTAATAATTTTTTCCAGGTACGATAATTTTTCTAGAGCTATATATTGTAAATTCATAAGCTCCATTTAAAAAGTCATTTACAAACATCTCGAAGTGGCTACAAACAGAAAATAATACGACAGCATTAAATAACATCTGGATATCATCGAAATTGTCCAAAGTCTACCTCTTTATTTTTTTATATAGGTGTGTTACAGTTATAAAGACAGCAAATCAAAAGCCTGCAACACGCTCTAATTCACTGTCTCTTTCTGACAGACGTACAATAGTGAAGGTGGCATCAACGAGAAAAGGCGTAGGACGAGAGTAAAAAGCGAAGCTCCTACAACCGACAAAAGATTCTTTTTTCCTTCGTTCTGAGTGTTCGATCTGGGATAACTTTTCCAGACAGGAAGAAAGGGAAAAAAATGTAGGTAAGGAACCACCAACTCACTTCCACATAGGTCCACCGAGATAAATGGCACGAACATTTAAATGAGGTCCTCAAGCGTACATTTGCAGCTATTATTTGTACTAGCTTGTTTACTTTTTTTTTGAGTTCAATAGAAATACATCCGGATGAAATAAAACTATTCATCAAATGTCAGAAAACATTAGCACTCAGAAAACGACGAGACAATCGGTGGGTTTTGTTCAACAAGCTGTTTGAAGGCACCCGGAAACGCTATTTAACGCACAAGCGCAATGGGACCCAAGGGTTCTGTCCGTAAATGGATAACTCGTAAGTGTACTGAACTTCAAACGATGTATAAGGACATTGCTTTTATATATATAAACCAAATAACTTCGAATATTTCGAGTTCGTAAGTTTAGAGAAGTACTTTAAAAAAAAATAACGCTGTTATTATAAAAATATTTAACCCTTAGTAGCCTGATTTACGAAAGTGATTTATTTTTAATATTACTGTGTTTGCTTGAGGGTCTAGATGAAGGGAAAAATAGCTAAAAAAATCACAATATTTATTTTACATATTTATTTAGAAAAAAAAAACCAGGTATCAATTTTAATACTTCAGGCATTAACGCCATAAAGAAATCAGAATTATTATTGGTATCAAAATTGAAACTCTAGGTTATTAAGGGTTTAAAAAAATACATATAAGTTAAGGTATTTTTAAAAATCGAAAACAAAAGAAGACTTTGCATATCATAATTTTATTATGTCAGAACATGATATTGTTTGGGGAATGAGGTTTCGTGGCGTCAAAAAAGTAGGCGAAAAATTGAAATTTTATTATCTGCACGAGCACTCAAAAAATCAGCTTTTAATAATGTAATGCCATCACATTTACAAAAGCTCTGATTTTTTAAAAAATAAGTTAATGACTACGGCAAATAAAACCTAGAAAAATGTCATTTTGAACATGTGATTATATGAAATAGGAAATGGATATTTTTTAAAACAATCAATGTAGGACAAAGTTTTTTGGGTCGTTTGCAATAATAAAGCGACTCGTTCAATGAAAATTAAAATGAATGAAAATATAATTGAACTTGCACGAGCACGAAGTCCTTTTGAGCGTTCAAGAAATGATGTTCTGACATGATACATTGAAATATGCATAGAAGATTTCATTTTAATCTTTATTCACTGAAACATTTCTGATACTCCCAAATAAAAGTGTTATCACCATCCCACTGATATAAAATCAGGTGGCTATTATATGAGCACCTCGATTGATCAGACTTTTACTATCTCATATGCATAATATAGAAAAATTATCATAATGTCACAAAAATTCGAACTTGAAGTTTTGACGAATCTCCACGTTTGAGACAGACAAGTAAAATTTGGAATATGGTCTTTAAATCATTTTCGTATATTTCTATAAAAGGTTTAGCAAAGTCCATTCAAAGTTAATTTGTCTGTGCGGTTATTTGAATATAAGTTAACACGATGTCTACAAAATGAAGAGAGATCAATTGATAAAATTCGGCGCACACATTTAACGTCTATAATGAAGACGCCTATCAAATTTTGAGCTAAATTCAATGAGGGGGTTGACCATCAGTCTTTCTGCACTTTCAGAAATATGTAAAAGCGATAACTAAAAACGCAATGAGTTGAATATGTTAAATTTGATATGGGGTTTTATGACTCAAAGGTAAAATTTTTATAAAATGTTTGTTTCAGTAGACTGGAAAAAAAACCTAACTTAAAATACATATTCGATTTTTTTGAGATGTTATTAACCAAATGTTAAGGCTTAATCGTCAAATAACTCCCCAGTGATGACGTAATAGGTTCAGTAAAAATGCTAAATTCATGCCTAAGGTTAATATTTGGTAGTTTCTGTACGCTTATGCTATGTGAGGCGTTATCTATTTAATAGAGATATGAAAGAAAGTTTAGGAAAAACTACTCCCGGAGGTTATTTTTAATTTACCTCACATATAAGCCGAATATTCATTTCACATATAAACATAATATTTGTTTCACATACAAAAATAATATTTATTTTACATATAAGCGTTTTATGTTCTATAGTATAGTGAAGAATTCTAAGAATGAATTCTTCACTATACTATAGAACATAATATAGGTCTATAGTATAGTGAACGTAGGTCTATAGTATAGTGAAGAATTCTAAGAACCATTTTTTTTTTTCTGACATATTCAAATCAAAATTTGATACTGGACTACAATTTTTGTAAAAGATCGCAAGCCAAATTTATCAACGTTGAGTTATCAAACTTATAGGCATGCGAACATGGAGATGATCAATTCTTCAACGAATTAAATTCAAAATTTGATGCAGATGATGCTAAAAACAAGTGCTAAATTTTATTCAATTGTTCCTTTGCGTTTACTAGTTATTGTGTTTATTTGGACAGACAAACTTCCAGCGAATGAATTTTGTTTCTGTAAATTAGGGGGTTAAGACCATAAATTTAATTTCTTATGTCTAGTTCAAAATGTAAATAGATATAATTCCAAAGAGGTTGCAGACTTCGGTTTTGAAGGGATCTAAAACATGAAGATTCATTAAAATCCCGAAAGTGAATTCTTCTGACGGTAACAATACTACCATACTTTGCAACGAGATTTGAAAAGTAAAATGCATAATTCAATGCGAGAGAGAAAGGGAGATTTTTTGGTCTCATCTCGTATACTCCGTATTTATGCACTGGTTTCAGGAGTCAAGAAATTCCGCAAACTCAACAGTCAAAGAAATGGTACAAAGAAGATTATAAAACGATTCGTTGAAGATTCTCGTTAAGAGAAGTTTAATGTTCTCAGAACTAGAGTTAATGAGCAGCTATTGCAGGAGTCGAAAAAGAAGAAGCGAGAAAAGGTTGGGATAATAAAACAACCGATTACCGAGAGAAGTGAAAATTTACTCAGGTAATGATCGCCATTAGGAAAAGTATTTCGGTTCCGTAGTTCTAGTTTCTGGGCAAAAGATTTTTACTCTCAACTTCATTTTTGTTCTTTTCCCAGTTCCTGGAAACGGACATTTTTTCAAAGCAAAATAAATTTTCGGAAGATCAGTGCTTCAATCTCCGGGGGTCGTTCGTATTGTAGTAAAAAAATCAGCGGAAATGGTCTCCTCTAAACTTTCTCGTATGCTCCCCCTTAAATATATTCGCGCACCATTAGTCGATTGGTTGGGCTTTACTGGCGCAAGAACCATGCTGGGCCAAACTTATGGTGGATTAAGTTTCTTGGTGATAAAATGCATGGTTATGAGTAGAAGGAGTTCAAATTCTTAAAATATTATGAAGTAACTCTTCGTGAAATTTAAAAATATCAATATACTGTAAAAACCAATTGGAAGAAACCGAGTTAAATGCAAAATATACCTAAAACATCAAGTGATGGACTGGGAAAAATATACAGGCAGGGACTTACAGCTTAGCAGATGAAATGACAAATTATTATTTAAGTAAACAAAGAGTTAAAAATTTGAAACAAATATAATTTTTTTCGGTTAAAAGCCAATAGATAATAAAAAGAGTAATAAGAATACACAAAAGTTAAAAAAAGTATGCAATAATAACACATGTTTTTATGTATTGTTGGGAGGATATATTTTCTCTTTTTTAAATTTCGGAGAAGGTATAGGATTAAGAACTGGCGTTGTGGCAGTTATTAGCGAAAAATAGTTAATAGTGAAAAATAGTTAATAGTTTTTCTATCTTCTATTCTTCTTAGCGTCTGAGCTTTGTCGATTAATCGCCAAGATGGGTGATAGATGACACAAGCACAAGAACTTGTATATTTTGAGCGTCTTTTTCCCGAGAAATTTATTCTAAATACCATACATAAATTCAATTATAGTCTCAAAATCACTTAATGAATTTCATATATTTCAGATATTGTGCTTTTCATTCATTGCGTTAACATGTTTGTGAAAGTATAGACCGACAGACGGTCAACTCCTTGACAAGTTTGAAACTTATTTATATTTTAGATGTTAAATTTGTGCATCAAATTTTATCTTATCAGCTCTTTCCATTTTGAAACTATTGCGTTATCTTATATTTGGATAGTCGAACGGACAGACTTCCTCTGAATGGATTTATAGTTCAAAATTAGACAGAAATCTACAAATACAACCTCAAGTCCATAAGACACATTTCCTTCGTCTGGGAGAAAGCGTTTATGAGTTTTCGTGTTACAGACATTTCAAAAATTGTTATTTGGATTTCAGGAAATTCTGAAGTGTCAATAATTGCCAAACATTCGCGCTCGAAATTTTTTAACTATTTCTATATTTTTCTCTATGCTTTGTATGCAAGAAAGTAAAAAAGGTCTGTAAGTGTAATGTGCAACACTTCAACAGAGATTTCGGAAAAAGAATCCATTCGGGCAGAAAATACATCAAACCGAATTGGTGCAATTGTCTCGTAATGAGACGATTACCAAGGTGATCGCACATAACTCAATCTGAGGCACCTGTTGTCATTTCGGATCCAGATGAGAATACAAATCCGAAGGCCGTCCATCACCGCAGTGTGGCAAAAGGGAAGGAAAAGTGACTGCTCAAGTGGGCATCTTAATTGGCTTTCCCTCGAGGATCGCGGGCAAGTGATTTGCAGGCAGGACGCATCCATTCCTGTTTTAATTAAGCGCGCTCTCGCTCGGAGGGGTGTCCTTGACTTCAGGTGAACTGTGAGCAAAGGGGTATTTATGCAGAGATGCCAGCTATGTCGCCCCTCCCGGCCGCCAGGAGTCGCTGAACTCCCCTTCCGCCCCGCTGCGAACAACCAAGTGAATAAGATCTCGGAAATTGATGGAAGGTAGTTTAAGGACAGGTAGCAAAGAAAGAAGTATAAAAATAGGCAATTGAATCGAGAAAACACTCCTTTAAAAGAACAATAATTACCATAAATTTTCAAATGCGTAAGAAAGGCACCATGTGGGTTTTTCCCATTTACGACTAAGTAATAGATGCCGAATGGGTCGAAAGTTGACTTTATATTTATCAATAATATTTTCCGTTCAAATGGATTATATAAAATAATTTCATTTAATGGTAAAGATTAATATATATGTACTGGCGCTCTATAGATCAGATCGCTTGATCTGGATCTATTAAGCTACACACATGTAAATTTTAGAGGAGGTGATATGGTACTCACCTTAAAGTGACTCTTCTTTAAAAAATTCTATTATTTTAAAAATAAGCAAAAGTTTATAGTAAAATATTGCAAAAAAGGAGTTTTTATACTTTAGAATTAAAAAATATATATATTTCAAAAAAAAATTGCACCTATAGCCCCGCCCCCATTTTTAATTATTTTTTACGTTTTTGTTTACGTGGTATAGAGAAAATATGGTAATTATCAAAAAAATTTGAACTCAAGATTTCAACGAATATCCAGTTTCAGACCATCCTGACTTGAAAAGCCTATTTATAACATTGTGTTCGTCTGATTACCTATAACAAAGATAATTAAAAAGTGCTTTGAATAGGGCGGGTGAAATCTGGTACAGACTAACCAGATTAAGACTAAATCTGTAAAATTCTATCAAACAATGAGCAAAATCAGTTTAGGGAAAGTCTGCTTGGTTACACGTTATCACGATAACTACAAATCGAAGAGAGCTAGATAGATGTAATTGGTATACAGATTTAACATCTTAAGTGCACCTATCAAATTTGGAACTAAATCTGTCAAGAATTGACTTTCTGTTCAATCTGTACTTTCACAAGTATGTGAACGCAACGCAATGACTTAAATATATGAAATTCGGCATTTTATTTTGCGATGGAATTGTAGTTTTGAGTGAAATTTTAGTTTCAACCGATAAGAAATAACACGTCTAAATCAAAATTTGATTTTCAAATATCATTAAATGCTAGAGATTAATCTCTCATTAACTCGGCGAAAGTTTACGCATCAAATTTAATAAAAATGCAAAATTCATGTCAAAGATCAACATTTATTAACTATTGTTCATCAATGCCTCGCGGTCTCGAAACCTTTGTATGCAAGAAATAACTTTGTATGTCAGAAAATTTTGCGCAGTCCAGTCTCACTAATTGTTAAAAATATACTCAACTTGTAATACTATATTTCGAAAGTGAAATCCTTTTCATTGTTTATATGTATATTTCATTTTCGCTCCCTTTCCCCATTAATTATAATTGAAATAAAATATCCGATTTATTTTTCTATGTAGAGTAGATTTCAATAAAGGCTTGCTTAAAAAAATTAATTTTATTGAAGCTTCAATTAAAGCTTAGCTTCAGAACAATACAATTGTGAATATTCTTTAAAATAAACCCCCTTCTCCTCACTTTTTAAATAAAAACCAATTACTTAAAAATGTATTTTCATAAAATTTTGTTTATTCTTTTTCTATAAAATATTTTTGATCATCAAAATAAAGTCTTACAAAATAATAAAGTCCAATTAGTTTATGCATTTCGACATACAAGTAGATTATAAATTACTATTTTTAAACTTCACTTGATCCTGCATTTTCCCTTCATTTTAATATAAAGTGAAAACTGCGTAGTTTGATATTGACTAAAAAAAATGATAAATCTAGCGTATTACTTAATACTTCATGAATCATAAAAATTATTTGAAATTGTATTTATTCGCTTGTGTACAGCATAAACGTTAGATGTATTTTGCTTCCAAAAATTAACGTGAAATGCATTATCCGAAAACATTAATGTTAAACGTCTTTGATGCCTGCGTTTTTTAAAATTTTCATTTATAATCATATAAAATATTATATTCATTAAGACTAACGAATGTTAAAAAATTCGAAATTAAAAAAAAAATATTGAGCAGCTAAGACAAAGCATCAATAAAAGAAAACAAAAAAGGCCTTTTTTATTTGTTACAAAATATGTTCATAATGCATTAATTTTAAAGAGAAATAATTTGGTAAGTATCTTTTTAAAATTAAATGGTTAAAATCCTGCAAAAAATTTATTAAGAAATAAAATTTAATTTATCATTTACTTTTTATATTTTATTAGAAACGTTATATCACCCGAAGATTGAAAAATCTAGCCTACCAAGAAAGGGGGGGGGGGAACTCTGCAAGATTTAAAAATAATTTCAATTGCTAAAACATGGCAATGTAAAATATTTTTTAACTTTGTTATCGCAGATTTTTTTAAATATAATGTTACATTACAACGACAAGGATAGTAATATTTGATTCATGAAATGCATGATTAGTAGCATTCGCATATACACACACACACACACAAAAAAAAAAACTGACATTTTAATTTTGTAGAAGAGCTTCTGAATGCAAGGTTTTAGAGACAATATAGAAACTTAAAGTAGCAGCAAAAACACTCAAGGAGATGAATTAAAATTTTGCATATGGCCCCTCCCATGAAATAGGCTCATCCCCTGATTTATGATAAAATTTAAGTGTCTCGCCACTCAAAAATTTTAACATTCTAATTTGGAAAATTATATTACATGTTAAAAATTATTTTTAAATGGCACGCGAATAATTTTTTTAATGGTACGAGAATAGTGAAATACTTTATATTTCTATAATAATAAAATGCAGGTACAATAACAATATAATTTCTCAAGATTTCGATAAAAGTTAAAAATTTTATTTTAACATCAGATGGTCGAAATTTTGTTAGCTCATAACTTCGAAAATAATAGAGAAATATTAATAGAAATTTGGCCACCTGGTAGAGCTTTCGATGGAGTTTTGTAATTCCATGAATAAAATATGCGATGCCAACTGAAAATTTTGATGCCGGTTCTGATTTAAATATATACAAGATCTCTTAAAATATTTTTCAATCAAAAAATATTTAAAAGTAAGTTCATTCCTTTCGAATGATACCTTTATAATTTTTGAAAAATGAAAGATACCGGAAGATGCTATAGGAAGCTGCCTCACCCCTCTTCTTTTCCGTGATTTTACTTAAATCTAAATATAATCTAAAATTAGGCTCCGAATTTCGTGTGTTTGTGTGTGTGTGCGCGCTTGCGTGGTCGTAATTAGGAGACAAGATGCGGATGAATAATAATAATAAATCACTTTAATACGAGAGGCAATTTTTCCCTTTCGATAAATGAAATAAAAGAACACAGAAATATCTCGGCGAAAGATAAAAAAAATTAAAGCAAGAAATTCAAACATAAAAAAAAAAACAAGTTCCTTTTATTATTATTATTATTCAATTATAATATAATTCTATATAAATTTGAGAACTATTATAATATAATTCTATATAAATTTGAGAAAACTTTGAGAAATCAGTAAAAGAAATCCCAGATTATCTGCAGAATAGAATCAGTGATGAAAAGACGATGTCTAGACAAGTTTCAGAACGAAGATGTATTTTTTAAAGTTTAGAACCTTAAAAATCGCACTAAAATTTTTTTTAAGTGAACAGATATACAATCCCAGGAATGTCCAAACTCTTTAAGACAGATTTATATAGATTGTTAAAGCATGAAAAAGAAAAACTAAAAAGAAACAAACTACGGATAAAAGTTTATTTATTTCTTATCTTCAACCTAAATGTTTACAAAAAAAAGTTTTTAAGTGTCATTTGTTTATTTCTCTACCTCTCCTAACTATTTCTTATGCTCGCAGCCATTCAATTTTTTTGATAAATTATCGTCTAAATGAATCAGGAAACGTATAATCTTCCAAATTATGTCACAGAGAATATTTTTCAATAATCCACTTTTTTTGTGTACGTGTTCTACCATAGACCAGCTATAAAATTCCTATCAGAGCATAACTATCATTCCAAAAAAAAGTAATCGCTTTACTGGCTGGCAAACGTGCATCAAACGTGTGTTTTCCTCCTTGTTTTTATGTGCACGAAAGGAAATTAAAGAGAAAGGAGAAAAAAGAAATCACTTTCTGTATTCCCACGACGCACTCTTTCATTCGGAAGTGGAACGCACCGATGGCAACAAATCGCCTACAACGAGATGAGGAAAAAGTGTGCCCTGCATTCAGAGTAGAGCAATTTCGTGAAATGAATGGCAGAATTTATGACATTTGTCAATGCTGATAAGAACATGGGGGGGAGGGGAGGGGGGGAGAACTAAATTTCTCTCATATTGTTCGAGTGAAAATCAATCTTGTCGAGCCAACAGATAATTGATTCAGATACTACACTTTAGTCGGTAGAATATATTTTCTACAAAGAAGAAATAAGAAGGAAATTTTGAATGATTTACAGCAGCTTTCAAGTCTATAATGTTCGAAATCAAGAAAATGTAAGCAACTCTGAATGTATTTTAAATTAAAGCCTATATTGTCACGCATAACAGTTAAATTCTCAATAGCTGTAAGACAGGGATGGGCATGAAGTCGATCGCGATCGAGCAGCATGCCACTAAGACATTTTGAGATGAACGCCTTCACTAAGACCTAATACCCACGTACTAATCTCTCCGGGGAGGGAACACTTCGAAAAAAGAATGAGATGCATCCGACATGAGGGTTGGATCTCGCCACCGTGGAAGATACACTAATAGGTATGATATAGCTCCTCCCATCGATGACGGAGCGTACTTCCTACGGGAAGGATTGTACCATGGCCGTTGATGACCCTTAGAACTCCAACACAGCCCCCCCCCCCCAGTGTTGCTATTGCGGCAATCGGTCAGTCAGACTTCGTGGTTTAAATCCGAGTGCCTTCGCGGCGGGTCTGAGAGTCTGGTATGACTTACCCTCATACCAATATCGAAACATATTTAAGGAGCACCATTATTATAATATTTGCGGTTACGTAGGCAAGTACATAATCCACATTTATTATTAAGTCCTAATAAATGTTCTAAACTATTTTTTTAGCTTATCACACCAACACCATTAGGTAGGCCATAATACCTTGGAAAATATTAGAAGTAGCTGGTATCTGGGAAAAATCTGCCCATCTCAGTAGAATATGTGAAGAATTTATTGTCAAGTTTTATACGTTTTAGGATATCAATGTCGGTTATTTTTTTAAAAAAACATTCCACTCCATAAATGAATATAAGTGTATTCGTCGAGAATTGATATTTTAATGTGTAAGTATAATGCACTGTTTTTTTATAAACTTCCACCAAATCTTACAGTAAGAAAAAATTACAACCATCTATAATAAGAATAATATGTTACAAACCAAAGTTTTGCTGTAACTTTTTTTTACTCGGAAAAACAGTATGGAAATCTGTAAATATATTTAAAAAATGATAATCATTTTTGTTTAATTACGACCATTTTAATTTAAAGCACAAACTTTAGGGAGATGACAGAGAGATACATAATACAATGAAAACTTAACAGATATAAGGATTCTATAGAAGTATAGGTTTTATCAAAATTTGAAGCTTATAAATAATATGCTGAAGTAGCTATTAAAAAAACCCATAAAATATTTAATGGAAAATGTTAGCAAGCAATACTTCTGGTGAATCAGTTGATGGTCAAAAGCGGCTAGTGGAAAATAAAAGTTGATTAACACAAAGATTCAGAGATCTGATACAACGCATACTTATTATAGATGTCGCAAAACTCAACTTATTAATTCGAAGTCGTATATTATATCGACTGTTCAAATGTACGTAATTATTTTGTTTAATCGATAGCAAATGAGACATTTTCAAGAAATTCACCTTCCAGTTCATCGCATGCCAACAGACATTCTGAAAACGAAGCGAAACGCTTATTTCTCAAACCGATCTTTGTGACAAATCCGAAAGAGTTTTCAGAATTTCAGGAAACTTTTCACAAGAGTGCTGAAGAATTAATTTTTAATCCGTCGTCAGCCGAGATTCATTGTGAGTCACTGAATCTAATTACAGCGACAAATGGGAAGTTACAATCTGATCGGCGAGGCATAGAGCAATTAAGGGTTTTAACACGAGTCGCCCATTAGGAGAGCGTCTTCATATCAGGGTTCGTTGCGCGCGTTTGGTCATCCGGCAAACGAGCGCGGAAGTGGGGCAAGTTGTCGCGTGCGGCCAGGCGTCTCTGGTCGTAATGCAAACAACCGATGAGACAGCGTTCGAGGAACTGGCTCTGAAACCCAGTTAAATCAAATTTATAGTGGCATGCCAGGAACCATGCGCAGGATAAATGAGCTCTATTAAAACTGCATGAACACAATCTTGACTAGAGAGCTCGATTCAGACTGCAGTCAGAGTATTTAAAAGGACATATTAAAATTTAAAAGGTAGACTTTTTACCGTCAATAGACATTCCCAAAACAAAAACCATGGCAAGAAACGCATTCTCAAAGCATTTTGTTTAATTAGATATACGATTTTCAAAATGGAAAATAATCCACAACTTAAATGACGACGTATTCATAAATAATTATAATAACCCAGATAGGGTAAGCTGAAAAAAAAACCCAGAGTATTTACTTTGAAATTGCTGTCATCGATACATCTGCTGATTTAAGTTAAATTAGCATCCCATTTTTAGTACCAACATCAAGGCAAATGGAAGAGAATCCCATTATTGAAAACTGAATATTCTGGAATACTAAATTCTTAACTATAAATATCCAAAATTATTTGAATTCCATCGGTTAATTAGCGTATAAATGAGATACATATGTAATGATATTTTCAAATATAGTTTAAATCTTAATTAATTCACAAATTTTAATCTTAATTTAGCCCATATTAACATCATTTCAAAATGTTCTCTGATTTTCTGATCCAATTTTTACTTCTTTTAAAATTTATTTAATCCTAAGCGAGTTCTGTAAAAATGCTTACTTCTAAAAGTTCTCACGCTTCGAGTGAAGGGATAATAATCCTTAATGCTTGCAACATTCTTTTGAAAATACCTAAAAACCCCTTGCCTAAACCACGAGTCAAAGAAATCCAATCATAAATCTCATAGTATAAAATAACTGAGGGGGAAATTTCGGTTTCTTTTACTCTTTTCCCCAGTGTCACGATGAGAACGGACACATCTATAGACCATCGCTTCTGCATTGCATATATCTCTCGCAAGAGGATAAAGCAAAATTTTAAAACTTTCAAAAGCTTCTTTTATTCGAGCAAGTAACTGCTAAAAATGTGTTTACACATACATTCCCGCAAGTCTGCCACTAATAATAATTTTTTAAAAAATGCTACAAAAAATAAGTTTGCTATGCATTAATCTTAATACTAGGCAAAAGATACGGACAAAAACAAATAGCATAATACAAAAAAAAAAAAAACGCTGACTCATTTTATTTCTAAGATAGCTTTCAAAGGCTTATCTTCGGAACAATCGAATGCACTGAGATAGGGATTAACTTTAAAATTCTTTCCATTTTTTCAAACTAAATATCATATGATTCTGCTACAAAAGAAATCAATTTAATCGAAATTTAGAAACAAAATGTAAATTACTCACACTGAATAACATGGAAATGAGTATGAAACAGGAAGAGACACACCAACTTGAGTATTTTATGTGGATAAACCAAGCGGACAACCATTAATTTACCAGGTTTAGAAAAACAGAGACATAACTTTTTTCTAAATAAGCGATGAAAAAATAGAGCACAAAGATAATAACCTCGACCTTAACAGCACGCAGATTTATTACTAGAGACAATTACTGTCTGAGTTTTAAAAATATACCGCCACACAATTCTACTTTTTATAATAAATGGCGCGGATAATTGTCAAAGGGTGATTAGAAGTAATCGCTACTGCGAAGAACAAAGGAGAGCTCAATTTATTTCCATTGTGAAGTTCAAAACAAATACAAGAGCATAAATTTTTATAGCAAAATAATGCACAATAGTGAGGAGGAAATGCGCCTTGAGAATTACGGAATCTCATTACTCCAATTGTCTTCTAACACCTTTCTTCCCACAATCACAGGGGAGAAACTGAAACTGATGTTAAAGTTGACACTATGACGTAAGTTGGCAAACAAAAACACAAGCCAGTCTTTTGTCTAACGGAGAAAAAGTTTACAATTGGTGAATTCTAAAGCAATCAAAAGACCAAAATTATGAAATGAATACAAAAACATAAAAGTTGATTTTTGAGTGCTTCGTATCAGTTGTTTAACAAGTAAAATTTTAAGTTATTTTAAGTTTTTTGAAGTACAAAATAATTATATGCCAATGCCTCAGCAATTACAAATAAAAATAAACTCTATAGTGTGTGAATTTTTTTAGTCTCAAAAGAAATATAATTATTAAGAAAAAAGAATGTATATGTTACGTTAAAGGTGATTAATCATGTAATTATTATTAAAATTAAATTTATTGATAATCATAGTATATTACATTAACTATAACATATGTATTTCAAATAAAGCAGGAATTAAAATGAGGTAAATAATACAACATATCCAAAAATTGAATCGAAAGCATTTAAAATCGCTAACTCTCTCTTATCATGTAATATTAAAAATTCAGAAAAATACACATAAAAGATAGTAATTATAGCAATTTTGACTTAATTTTCTTACATTTAGTTTCAAATTTATATGTCTATATCTTAGTATTACATACCTGAAATTTTCAATGACATTTAATAATACTAACGCAATAACTGTGATTTTCAGTGAGGCATATTTTTAAGAAACATCAAGTAGTTATTTTCATTTGCATGTTACTAATCAACACATACCTGATTACTTCAAAAAAATTTTTTTATCGATTTGCTTTACGTCGTTACTTATCTAGAATCTTAGTAAAAATAAAGATTTCAAAATAAATTTGAGTTCATAATATTATTAATCAGAATTTAAAATGCATTGCAAGAACAGCACTTAAAGTTATTAAAAAATATCTACTCAAATTCCACAAAAACAGGCTTTGTTTCACTCCAGTTTGCTAATATGTTTTGATTCAACTGTTTGTTTTTCAGCAACGGTAAAATGTCAAGATAGATTCCAAAATTTTCTCACATAAATATCAATGTAATAGGATGTATTTCAAACATTTTTGCAAGCAAAGAACAGGAAACTAAAAAAAAAATTGCTGACATAATGATTTTTAATTAATCTTAAATTTAAGTTCGGTGGACAAACTTAGTGTTTAATTTAACAAAGGGAAAATATTACCTTTTTTTTGAGAAAATATCGAAGTGAATCTCTGAATAGTAGAATAATCAGCAAAGCTTTAATAATAATAAATTATTAATTGCATTTTAGAGCACTCAACCAATCTGAGAATAAGACTGATTATTTTCTGCTCGCAAGTGGACTTGTTTAATATAATATAGTTGCGTGATCAGAGAAACAAAGCAATCCTAAAAATACACAGTAGCTTCTATTATTAGAAATGAGAAGAAAAAAAAAAGTCGCCTCGTTTCGTAATTTAGTTCAAGAATAATGGCGTCCAAAAGACGGATATTGTCATCAACTCTTCCCCCGACGATTAATCATTTTCTCTCCTAATTGTTCAGGCACGATACTTAGCTACTTCATTTGTTTCAAGCCTCGTCTTGTTCTAAATAATCCGGGAAAGACACCCAAAGAGTCTATCTCGCCGTAATAAACGACAAATCGGAGAGTGAAGAACTAACTCATAAGGGAGTGGAATATGTAACTACGAATAAAATTGAGCAAATTAAAGGTAGAAGGACTACATATTTATTTCTTTTGATTCAATAATACATAACTGAAAGATTAGGGATTAACTAATTAAAGTTTTCGAATTAAATTTTATTTCTGCTATACAGAAGCCATCCAATTCATTCTCTATAATACGAATATATATGAGGAGTTTAAGTCCAATTACAAATTGAATTAGTATATTTAATCTTTGAAGAGAATACGAATTATTAAATGCATTTTAACTATTACATTAAATGGTGTTACTTGATTTGTTCCTGTTTAATAACTATTTTAACTATAATATTATTAACTACTAACTATTTTTTAAATGAAAAGAATATAGAAATGGGATTTAGCAGACAATATTTCCAAACTAAAAGATTCTAAATTTAACTGAATAACGCAACCTAAGTAAACATTTTACTTGAAGTTATTTTGAAAAAAATCAAAACTTTTGAAATTTTTTTATGAGTTATCTTACCATTCCTCTAGAAGCCTTAACTTTTCTTTCATTTCCCCCTTTATTGCTATGCTATTGGGTCCAATAAATAATAGATTTTACAGTACGAATGATTTGGCACATATCATATATTTAAATTAGTTACAAAGAAAATTGAAGAAACAGATTTTTTCTCTTACATGATTTAGATATTTTAATAATATGATATATTTTACTCCATTATCTAACAAAACATTCATATATCAGCAAAACCAAAACAATGTTCCTTAACATATATAAGGCAATTTTTATAACGACTTTTGCAAACTAGCCATCAGTAAAATGGATCAACGCTAAACATTAATAAATCCCGACTGAATAGTGGGACTGATAATCCAGCAAATCCATTGATCTGCGTGCCATGCAGTTCGAAGACCATCGAGATAGCCATCTCCGTGGTTAAACGACTGTGACTCTGATAAAAGGATCCAACTCTTCCAGGCGCCTTTGTCGAGGAGGACATCAGCACGGTTTTCCAACGATTAATGCGGTTGATAGACACGCCAAAGAACGATAGGTTCCCGACATATCGGCCTGTTTATTTGCCTATGAAAGCTAATGATAGTATTCATACGCAAATATGCCTTACACAGTGAGATGTTCCCTCATTACAGAGTTCTCAAAGGACGTATTATTAAAAATGACAGATAACCGTAATTGAAATGGGCATTGAAGCGAGGTTAGGACTGTCTGCATGGGAGGGTATTTTGTACATTTAATGATATGCAAAGAATGACATATAAACCATGAAGAAAGTATAAAAGCAAAATTTAAGTATAGGGACTTCTTTTCTTCGGCCTTTTCATCCCATAAAGACATGAATGTCTTTTGGAAAATGTGTATTTAAACTGCACCTCATAAATTAAGCTATGACAAGTATACTCGCCAAATACAGAGTATATATAGTATGGAATCAAATTGTCATGAAATGAAATTAACTCTTTATATCTCATTACTCGTATTAACTTACCAATTCAAACAATTTGAGGTTTAATAACACTTAACACCACACCAGGTTGGTTTAGATGTAAGTGGACTTTATTGAAAACCAAAAAACATTACACAGTTGCTGTTACATTGTTAGAAAGAAACATACAAAAGACAAAATACAGACATATAACATAACAATAAATGATAAAATTAGAGTGAAGAAGGTCTGGAGAACAACAAAAATGGATGAATGAATATCATAATGTACAGTGTGAATAAAAATATGAAGGAATAAAAAATTAGTAACTTGAAGGGTTAAAAGTATTTATTAAAAAAAGCGTGATATTAATTGATACTCTAAAAAATGATGAGAAACGAATATATTTTAGTTTTCACTAAGATTGTAATTTACGCTAAAGATTATCAGTACAACTTATT
The DNA here is from genome assembly GCA_026289955.1 of Argiope argentata. Classification (NCBI taxonomy): domain Eukaryota; kingdom Metazoa; phylum Arthropoda; class Arachnida; order Araneae; family Araneidae; genus Argiope; species Argiope argentata. The sequence continues at coordinate 1,103,786 of JAOUZG010039500.1, forward strand.
TTAATCATGACGGATATATTCGCCATAGTAAAAAACTGTGCACTTTTATCATGACGTGAAGTGATCAAATCTGGTCCCTTGTGACCTTAAGAGGCAACTTAAGATATTTACGTTTTTTTAAATAAAATGATCAAATTAATTTCACATTTCTGTACATCTTTAGCATTTTAAAACAATTTTTTTTGTTATTAACTTTTGAAATGTCTTTATTATTATGATTTCAGACCGATCAGTCAGCATGAATGTAAGCAGCATTATTCAAAGAGAAGTTATGTGTTTATTAATGTTCCAACAACCAAGAGAGGAAAATAAAACGCATAGGCACCTCGTTAATTATACTTGTTGATATTATACTAAAATTTTATCATTAATATTATCTGTAATTTTCACAAACTAATTCATTTCAAAATAAAAAATTCAGTTTTTCAATCGGCCTTTTGTAGCTGTCCGGTTGAAAATCCATGACTGACGACGAGTATATTAGCCATAAATAATGAAGTGGTTAAGTACCAGTTTTATCAGATTTCACCAAGGAAACATGAAAGGAGGACTTAAATCAGATACGAAATTTTCTTTCAACACTATCCACTTATCTATTCAATCATGGTTTCTTCACATCAAAAATAAATCTTTAACCCGTAAAACTATGTTTTGTAGTTCCATCAATTAGCTATAGAAATAACTTAATTCCACCTCATACTACAAATTTTTTTCTAGTTATAACATGGGTTATTAATACGCCTTTTAGGCTTTAACAGTTTCAATCCTTTCTTATACCAGCGGGAGAAGGTTTTCCAAAATTTTCTCGCATGTTCTCTAATAAATATGTCATCCCCATTCCTCCGCATGATATAGAGGATCTTGAATAAGGCCGCGAATTCCACTGAGATGAAATAATTACGAATTATCGATCTATGACATGAATTGAATCCAATATCCATTTTATTGAATCCAACATGTGATCTATGGCGATTAGTCGTTGGCATGTTGTTAACACAAAAGAATCAAAAATTCGAATTTGTACTTTGAATGCCTTTTTCCCATTCGACTAAAACCAAAATTTGCCATAGAATTATAATTGTAATTACAAGATCACACATTAAATTCTATTTCTTTAAATCATAGCATTTTTGAGTCACTTGCATTTACATGCATGGGAAGTACAGATCAATAAATGACCATTCTCTTGTTGGAATTGATTCCAAATTTGGCACAAGTCAAAGTTGCAGATGCTAATTTTGTTTACTAAATGCTGTCTACCAAGCTCTTTAAGTTTTGTAGTATTTGTATTAACGTTTATTTAAACAGTCAGACATCCTCCAAACGTAGTTGGTGCAAAGTTCAAATATCAGATGCCATCCACTTAACTCAAAACACTTTTCAGCTATCGAATTCACAAACAGACAAATATAATTTCAAAATATATATTTCGAACTCTAGGGTGGGGGTTCGAAGCGAGGAACCTCGAGTTCAAAATAGCGTTTTTTTTTTTTTTTTTTTTTTGAAATTATATTTTTATATATTTCCTATGTAATGAAGCAAAAAATAAGCACATTTTAACTCCTTGTAATTTAAGGATAATTTTATTAATCATTTATCATTTTAAGAATTATTTAACATGTTTCTATTAAATAAACATTTTTTAAATATAATACATAATAATGTATTATATATATATTTTTTAAATGTTCGTTTAACTAGAATATATTCCTCAATCCAATCTTTAATTTTTGAGTGATTGAATTACAAAGCGGAATCAAGATATATTTTAACCGCATTACCATGGAATTCCTCCGAGGATGAATCATGACCATTATGTTATATACAAAAATATTAAAGAAAATATGCAGTCAATACTTCAGCTAAACCGACTAGTCGCCAAACGCGACTAGTTTAAAATAAGATCGAGAAAATGTTATATGCTTTATTAAAATAAATGCATTGCTAAAGTCAAATAGAGAAACAGGAAGCTAAATGAAAAATTATACCATTCCACAAATGTAAACATAATTAGGTAACCGAAATATAAGAGGGCAACACATCGCCTTTGATCACTTAACAATTCTCTATTAACAGGCGAGGAAGGCATACGATCCAGGCTGAAATTCACTGTTGAAATTAACATATAAATAAATATAATGATCAGTTTTTTTTTCTATGACCGTCAGGAGAATAATGAATTCTTTCATTCTCGGCTTGAATGAAACAATTGCTTAAAATAGGGATGGGCGTAGATATTTCGCACTAGCCTAAATTGCGTCACAAGAAACCCCCAACGGATCTGCGGTTTCAAGCCCAGCTGCGAAACCTTGCTTTTGCGAAATCGATATCGCTGCAAAAAAATGCGTCAGGGGAAAAAATAATAAAAGGACAAAAACAAAACAACCCCTGTTCCGATCTTTTATTCGAAGTGTTTGCTCCGTGGAATCGCAGTGAAAACAAATCGGCTTCTTGAGTAGGGCCACTCGACGAACCTCATCAAATTAAGTCACTCGACAACCACTCAGTTGTTGCGAACAGAGAATCGCTCGTTCAAGTGTAAGCTCCACATCCCCAGTTAACTACTGCAAACTGGTTGGGCCTAATTAACTCAACTGGAAAGTAAAGGCAGCGAGAGGAAGAGAAAAGTATTTATTTTTTTAATTCTCTAGTCTTTCCATCTTTATTAAAATGCAGCTCCAAAGAGTTTTCCTTGTTTGTTTTCTATCACAAAACTGATTTAATTAAGAAACAAAGGCGCGCTTTCTTCGGCCTTATTTAAGAAGTATCGTTTACGGTTCTGCATACAAGATAACTTAATAGTAGGGAAAGTTTAAATGTTGCGATAAGGCGATCAAGTTCAGGACTTTGGTTTAAAGGGAGAAAAAAAAATGAAATAATAATAATAATAGGTTTTTGAAAATATGTTTGCGAATTTCGAAGATTTATTATTCGACTGTAGGAATGTGACAGAAAGAATGTGGAATAAAACTGCAATTTTCAATAAATCAAAAATAATGAGATTTAATTTTTTTAAAAAAAGAAAGTGAAATCTACGATCGCAAATTTCAAGTTATCATGTGAGAACATTATTATTTTTTTGTCATTATTTGTCTTAATTAATTTAAGTCATTAACCAGCTTAAACCGGTTTGAAACAGTGACAAGACTTTTTTTTATCGGTCTCTCTCTCTCATATATATATATATATATATATATAACTTCCATTTTTAATTTTTCTAGCTGGCAAACAGTTTTAGAGCTCGACTGATTTTGGATAACAGCTATGATGTCATAGTTCTTCGGCAGCTTTTTAAAAACGCATCTGCTGTCAAAGAAGCATGCGTAATTTTAAAAAAAAGCAATACTGGAAAAAGCAGGTAAACCTTTTAAAAACGCATCTGCTTTCAAAGAAGCATACATAATAATGATGCAATACTGATAAAAGCAGGTAATAAAAAAATATGCGATTAACAGATATAGATGAATATTGCTATTTATACTTTATTCATTACCTACGCGATTTGGAGCTTCGTTACTTCAATGATTCAAAAATCCCCAACGAAAACAAAATCATGTTCTCACATAATAATATAAAAAAATAGTTCAAATTGCAATTGAAAGCAATGTTATATTATATATATATATATATATATATATATATATATGCATGCAAAACACATTGTTATTAATTTTTTTTATTAATGTAATCAGTTAAAAATAATTTTTCCTTGGTCCCCCTCCTCCCATTACTTTGCCAAGAAGCACTTCTCTGAATTTAGTGAATTCACATTTGCACGATTCTAAGCATTGATCATCTTATTAAAAGAGGTCTCTATCTTTTTTTTAAGATGGTAATTTAGTTTCACATTTCAGCCTATATTCAATATGTTACGTTTCATTTTAGATTCATTTTTTTCTATGAATATATATTTGTTTTTACTTATGCTTTCAAACTGGCCAATATCTACGTTTGCACAAAATATTATTGAATAAGATTTTTTTTTAAATAAGTATTTGAATAACTAAGTGAATGTTATGAAATAAATAAGGAACTTGACAAATTGTATTTGATAAAATGTTAATATTAATTCTAATATTTTATTATTTATAAAACTTATAAAACTTTTCTAACTAGAAAAATAAAGTTTTTAAATAGGCCTTCCTAAATTACGAGTTCTTCTCAGCAAACACGTCCTAGGCAACTAGTATAACTATTTGAAAATCCCCTCGTGGCACCTCAAAAATGGAGATGAGTAGTTTCCGGTATGGCGACTTGTTCGTATGTTGTGTACAGAAATGATGTAAGGTTAGCTACCCTTTACCGATGATGAAACATGCTTTCAACTGAAAGGATAGTATTGTGGCTGGTGATGACTCTTAGGTTTCAGCCAATACTGCCCGAGTGAAGAAGCCACTTAACTTTCTTCGGAGTAGCCTCATGTGGTTACGTAGTTGGAAGTCCACAAGAGGCCCTGGGTTTACAACGAACTGCACTAAAACCGCCAAAATAACAAACTGTATTGCAATCATAGGGGATTTCGTTTAAATTCCATATGTGTTTGTCTGGACCATACTACTATTGGGGGGGGGGTATCCTACAAGAGACATTTGATGCGAAAATAAATAATTGCATAAAAAACGTTTCTTTTTCTCCACGATATATTTATTTCTTTCTTGTTTCCACGTCTTAATTTTACTTATATGTTACTCTAAGTTTATATAAAATAAAAATATGTGATAATAAGAAAATTATTATTCAAAACACTATGAATAAGATGAGATACTCCAATGGTAAATTAAAATAAAAAGAGATTCTTCATATGAAATAAACAACCAGAAAAGACGGACTGTAGCTATTATATTTTATAAACGAAAGCAAGTTAATATTTAAAATAAAAGTTTTAATGTTAAAAATATTTTTAAAAATGCAAAGTATATAAAAATAGGAGGTGGGGTGCTTACACGCATCTTACCATAAACGAGATTCAGCAAGAAAAAAAAAGCATTCGGACCTTCTTCCAAAATTCACTTTGCGAACAAAGCCACTCCATGAACGAGAGAGAAGCAATCACTTTTGAAGTAACAATAGAAAACCTTTCAGTCAAATGAACACAAAGCAGATTAGAACATTTTCATTTTTTAAAGGTCTTCAGAAACTGAAGGGAGAAAAGTTGAAAGAAACCAAAAAACAGCTTGAATGCATTTCAAAAAGATAAAAGGGAACGTAAGAGGATTCACATCAGAGAAATAATTTCTTTAAAAAAACGAAGAAGTTACCCAAATAAAGAGCAGTGGAATAAAATAAAAATATATCCGAAGAAAAGTCGATCTCAAGACACGCGTAAAAGCTATGTTCAACAATCCGAAAAGTGGGATAAATCTGGAAAGAGTCCAAAAAGCTGTTGCCAGTCGCTGGAACGAAATACAATTAGTATCTGCGTTAAGGGGAGGGGTTCTTCCGACCCAGCTACTTAGTAAAGGCTCATCTTTTAATGTAAATAGAAGAGAATTCTGTAGGATCGTAACAGCGGGGGTTTCAGAATCACTAAACGGTTTAATGAAAGTGCCAGTATGCAAGCACACGCTATCATTTGCATGAATAGGGCACGAACCTTTGGCAGGGTGGGCGAGGAACACTGAATCAGGAACAACAATAAAAATAGATGGTATTATTTTTGTGGGGGAGTCAGATTAGATTTTGCTCTATAGATCACTGGAATAATATTATTAAAGAATGATTTGATTTGTTGGTTTGAATTCCGACTTTGAAGTAATATAATGGTTATTATAAGATGAAAAGAGCACAAACGCATTTAACTTCTTTATTTTACCCCGTTCGTAATTTGAAGAAGAATAGTTTTATTCTACACCCTTTTAGAAAATTGCGTTTTTCAATGAACAACAAATGAACAATCAAAACACGGATCCCAAAATGAAAACTAAAAAATTTTGGTGCGATTTAAAATAAAACATCAAGTTCACCATCAAGTGTGTGTGGCTCGACGGTTCAGCAAGGATCCTGGGGTTCTGAGTACGTTTGTTCTATCCTTAAGTGTTCTTAGATTCATTCTCCAGTTAGTTGCTTTAGTAATATCAATGCACATCAGATGAGTTAATCCCTTTATCTTCTTTATAGATAGCTCTCTACAACTTTATCAAGAAAGATATATTTAGGAATACGCCCATCTGCTATGGATGAGATGACTTGCTAAAGTCATCCATGGTTATTTGCCAAATAAAACATAAGAATAATAATTCATTGGATACCTCTCCCCTTCCTTAACTGAACGAGTTACTACGAGTGAAGATTATTTTCAAAGCCAGGCTGGTCGAAATCAGAGATAATTATTATGAAGATGACGTTTTGATACTGCAACTAAAGAAAATGTATTTGCTTTATTTCAAAACAAACAATTATTTTTGTCTTTTTTTATCATAGAAACTTTCAATTGAATACTGAACCCTTTCCAGGAAGCTGTAATTATGAAAAATTGTGCGTCAAATAACCATTTAACTTTTCATTAAAGCAAATATAGTTTATTTTATAGTTTTTACATATTGCTAAAATTACGTTATTGATATGAAAATAACTGTAATCAGTAAGTTAATATTCCACACTTTTTCAAAATTTTCTAATTACTTCGCATTAGCATCAAGTTTTCGCATTTACCCCAGGCACTTCAATTTATTCTTTTATTTCAGGCACATTACAAACTTCCTTCCAAATCTTTTCTTCTGATGATGTGAGTATGATTACAAAACATTCATTAAAAACATTTTAGTCGCTAAGCGCGTTTTCGGCTTCTTGGTAATATTTCACTATCCTTAGTTTCGTTATCAGAATAAACTAATGTACGTCTATTTCTTCTGATTTTCTGAATCCCTTCAATTTCGATCTTCATAATCTATATTGCTTTTATTCATCATGGTGATTATTTCACTACACGCTTTCTTCAATTCTTTCTATTAGTTCTAACTCTCCCAATATATATCTTGTTAGAGCTTTCAATCGTTAATAAAATACTTCTTATTTGTCCACTGAAGTTCAAATACATTTTCTTAAACTTGTAGTGGCAGTTGATGTTAATACAATTTTTTTAACATTACTTCATTGATTAAATTTAATTCATTTTTAATACTTTAAATATAATTTTAGCAATTTGCAGTGTAAATTGAAATCAACACAGTAGCACAATCGGTAATAGGCGAGAATTTCATTATTTTTCACTTGAAGGTGAAGAATGCGAGTTTAAATCTAGCGAAAATCAACATTTTTTTTTTTGATAAATCATTTATATTGATTGTAATTATTTCATAAAAAGTAACTAAAATAAAAAATTTCTTTGTTGAGCTAAGATTTTTTTTTTACTAATACGATGTTTTTACTAAATGGTTATAAAGAATAAAATTTACTAATAGTAATCTAACCCATTCACTTGTATCAAGCCAGCTTAACGGTAAACAATATGTAATAGTGATCCATGATATCAACATAAGTAATAAAAATGCTGATGGATACAGTACACTAGTCATTTTAAACTAAATTTAGTGTCATATTCAACAGCAGCTTTAGTCGCGTGAAGAGTATAGCTCGCAATTGTGCTATATGGCAGGAAAACCAAATCGTCATTTTACTGAAAAGAGTTAACAATATACAGTATTTTTGAAAATATCATTCGATAAAAATAATAATTTCGTACCCAATTCTGAAGGCCTGGAAGTAATTATTATTTTTTATGCCGATAACTCTCAACAGTTATTTCAGTCTTAATAAAAGAAAACTCCTTGGAAGAAGAATAATGCAACTCATATAACTCAGATGAGTCATCACGTGCTAATATTACTAACCTGCAATCCGCTCAAGATAACCGAATTTCCGTCTAATAAGTGCTGTTTTGAGTCGCCAAGGGAAAGGGTTTCCGCGCCAGTCGATGCTAAGCAGGAACAGAGGAGGAAGACGGCAGTATGGATCGCTGAGGGAAATAAATAGACCATAAATCCTTCGCCTTCATGAACTTCGTCATGGAAATAATTTTTTTCTTCTTCCCAACCAGGAAAGCCCTTCTCGCCCTCTCCACATCACAGGCGGCTCGCATTTCCTCAGCTCCAGAGCCAACGATACGAATTTCCTAGCAAGGACCAAATAAATCGGTTTTCTCGCACGAAATTGCTTCGGCGTTTGTTGAAATACTGGTTTTTGCTGAGATATCGTTGCATGACAAAAAGTATTTCTAAGTTAAAAAGCAATATATTAGCTAACATACAACCGTCGAAAGCTAGTTAATACTGTCGCTAATTTCAATTTCAAAAACCAATGGGGGTGGTATTCCTGAAGCTTTCTTGCATATTCTCAAATAAAGGTAGTTGCGTATTATAAATATTTTAGATATTTTTGATGCTATGTTTCAAAATTTAGTATGTAATGCAAAATGTATTATTTTTCTCTGTGCTAATATGCACTTTCTAGAGAGGGTTCTTAGCAAATATCCAATGCCATCAAATATTTATTCCGTCGTGGTAGTGGGGTTGCTCATAGGCGGCACCATCAAGTTTCCTGCATGCATTTGGCTAGGACGAGATATTGTTTGCATAATCGCATGCAACTGGCGATCAACAGTGGCAAAAGAGCTCAATACCTTGAGATCTTTGATGGTTAATTGTTGGAAAGTGATTAATACACCAGAAAACCGAAAGTATATTTAGCACGTCTTTTTTCTCAAACTGATTAAAATTAAAACTTAATTCAAATCAACAATTGTAGTCACATGATCATATAACCAATTTTATTTATCATTCATTTAAGTCACTGCAGCTTTGAGTAATCGTTTTAACGTACTTGTGAAAGTAAACTAACAGACGGTCAATCCCTCAACGGAATTGTTTCGAAATTTGGCATATATCTACATTTAGATAAATCTGTGCATCAAATTTTATCCATTTTCACATTGCAGTATAACATAGCATTTTGTATAAACTTATGTATCAACAGTCAGACAGACAGAATTCCTCAGCATAGATTTTGATCAGAATTTAATAGAAATCCACAAATCTGGAGTACAGAACATTTGTCAAATTTCATCCATCTTTCTTAAAGCTTTTTAGAACTATGATGTTCAAAGACAGTCGGACATATGTCTCGTAAATTCGAGTTAGGAATTTTTGTTGATTTCAATATTTTTTACACTTCGTATATGTGAAAGTAAAAATATCAAATACTTATATCCATTAGTAATCCATAATAGCAGCAAATGGCAAAGCAAAATATTGATGAAAATAATACCAACAAATTTAGTATTTACCACAGGCGATTGATTCAACACGAAAGCATTCCCATCGCAATTCAACAAGAATCTCTCTTTCTTTTGCATAAGTTCCATCCCTTGTGCGATTTTATCTTTCTTAAAATCTTACAGTACACCATGAATTCAAAAATCTTTTTTATTTTCTTGGAACATAGCGTGAATAAAACTCCCTGATAAAATATTATGACGCTTAACAACAGTATGACTCAAGAAAATGGAATCCTCGGAAAGAGCTTTACTTTTGAATTTCTTTATGCAAAATAATTTTAAAAAATAAAACAGTTTTTATGCATCATTTCGTTTCATATCAAGTAATATCAGCAATCAAATCAGCATCATCATGACAGTCAGGTTTCTGCCTCAGTCATGATGCTCATTTGATAATCCAACAACGTCATCTTTTACAATTTGTTCACCTTTACTCATCTGTAGAAAAGCACCAAATCATAGAAGCAATGCTTTAACCCCTCCCCTCCTCTACCTCCCAAAATGAAATAGGATTAGAGAGTGTAATCTTGCATGTAAATGTAAGATGAAGAAAACAATAAACATCGCAGACCATTTCGAAGCTTTAACGACGCCAGAAAATCTTTTTAAATTCTGATACCACTGATTAAATAGTGGAACTTCTAGAGAAAAAGAAGCTAAATAATCCGATACACATGGTTGAAAATCTCCTAATACAATAAAAATCGAATGACTTCAAGTGGGTCAAGATAACGAGCCTAATTGTATTTAATGTCCAACACGACATAAATGTTACGAATATCCAAAAGAACATTTAATCGATAACAAAAAAAAAAAGAAAGATATGAGAGGGGGAGTGCAATAAAAATTGAAATTCGAACCACTTGGTTATTCTCGAAGATTATGCACGCAAGCTGGAAAAAAAGGAGATCAAATGACAACAATATTATGCCAGTCCCAACTCAAGATGGCTCATAAAAGTTCGGACATAACCCAACATAACCATCTCCTTAAGATGCAAATGGAGGAAGATGTAATCAAACCTAACGGCCTCGCGTAAATCTCGAGAATTGCTTTCAGATAATAAAAGAGAGAGTGAAAATCCCGATCTCAACCGAAGAAAGCATTTAATTAAGGCGGGGAATGAGATGACAGGACTAACGGTCGTCTTGCGCACGTCTGAAGAGGCGTACGAGTCTTTTTCTTCCATCAACTCGTTACGTAGGTTGGATGTCAACAGATGGTTTTCGCGCCATTCCCTGGGCCTTTCTTCCTTTCGGTGTCAGATAATGTGCAGCAAAGAAAGAAAGAAAGAAAAGAAAAGAAAAATTAGTTTTTCTTTTCTTTTCTATTCTTTTTTTTCCATCCAGTAAGTTGAAACTCATTCTTGACCTTAATGGCACTTGACATCGTCAGGTTCTCAGAGTTGCTGTTGCGTAAGTCATTGACTGACAGTGTGCAACAATGGTAAATTTCGATTCTTGTTATCGGGTTAATCTTGCAAATCATTACATGTGACATAATAAAAGAAAAATGATTTTGTAATCACATAGAAAAGAAAGACATGCTGGTGTGGTCTTAACAAAGCGGTGTATTATAATGATGCATAGTTTCTTTTTTGATTAAAACGGACAATACTATCGTGCGTGACCCGAAGTGTTGGACGTTGCTTTATGAATTAAGACAATTGATATGCTGCCATCAATGTATCAAAATCGGCATTTTATTGAATGTTGAGGACAATACTGAGGCATTTTAAGGAATACCAAATGCCAAACTGGCAAAGTCTGCAATACTTCTTGGATTCCAGAAAAAGAACGTTTTCAAAATCGAACAGATGAGATTTTATTCGATGTTGGATTAAATAAGTATGTTAGTGACAACCTTATTGATTTCCATTTCCTCTATCTGGCAGGTATGCTTAAGAAAACCAATGATTATATACACTCAAAAAGCTTCAGAAAATTCGTACTGTCTCTGGTCTTGCTACTCAAAATGAGGGTAAGGTTATATTAGCTTTTAAATAATAGCATTTTTATGATTTTTTGAAGGTTTGGCTAAATACAATTTATTACTCTATAGAATAATTAATTATTATATACAACGCTTAGAGAATGATCTAATTCTCATTCTTTATCAAAAAAAAACCGGTCCTGAATTATATTAAGCGTCCAAGTATTTTCAACATAATGTCGATGATTCATACATTGCCGGTAAAATATACAAAAAGAAAATTTCTCAATCGATATCTTTTCGAGATATTATACAAATATAAGGGATTTAAATTTACACATGTATCAAGCAAATGAAAACCGTGCGAATAAATAAGCTACTACCATTCTATAAATTCAATGTTAAATTTCTGAAAACAAAGGAATACCTTAAACAATATTTCTCAACAAAATAACAGTTGTTTTTAACCACGAAATATCGTGTCGGATATTTCCTCAATTTCTGTTGAAAGAGATTTAAATTCAAGATGGAGAGAAAACCAAAATGATTTCAGAAATCCATCAGCAAAGATAACAAAATGGGAGGTTATTCTTCTCCCCCCCCTAACAGTGTTAATAAAAAGTTTCAGAATGATAATGATCCAACAAAACTGGTACCATATCTCATCGATAAAAGCCTTTCAAAATGTCGATAAATTTCGATCATTTATCGACATTTTGAGAGGCTGATTCAAGAATTTTTACCATAGACAAAGGGCAATTGTTAGCCGAAACATGAGAATGCATCGTAGCTGATAATAAGACTAGTGATAAAGTACATAATATTAGTATTACAAGCGATACTTTAAGTCTAAACGCATTATTTACTCGGAATCATATTTACCGACACTAATTTTAATAATCATGATGTAATTCATTTAATCTGAAAATTATGTTTGTTGAGTTATATTAAAGTCCGTTGTAAAGCAACGATAGGGTTATTTTGGGAAGGGCCACGTAATTTTGAACAGCGGCCGGATGACGAGGACGACACACGAGCTGGCATCCCCCAATCCACACCATATCAGAGAGAGAGAGGATTTTGGTCCTGACGCATTAAACGTGTAACAAAGCACTTTAAGCGGTTCTTCAGTGGTATCGGGTCTCACACCTGAGACCCTATGGCTCACGAGCCGAGATTTTACCACCATGCCATGGCAGCCCCAGTGAAATTATGAGCCTTGTGTTTAGCAATAATAATAAGCCTTTAATCAGAACATAATTTTGATAATTACAAATGGAAAAAACCAGCGAGAATGATAGTTAAAATATAACTACTAAATATAGATCTAAGATATATTACGTAAATGTAACGCTTTTACTGAACTTGAAGTGCGATTTTTGAAGACTAATTTCTGGCATGAGGTTAATACACAAGTATGAATGAACATGAAGTTTGGAAGACTTATTTTTTCCCCTCTAAGTAACTGAAATCAAAATTTGACATTAAATTGCAATTGTAATCACAAGATAGCCTATTTGTATATTAAATTTCATATATCAAATTTTAATTATTCAAGTTATTGCTTATTCATATTTGGATGGCTGCAAAAGTTCCCGTTCAATCTAGAATTTAATGTAAGTGGAACACGCCTTTGTTAGTAAGTGTGAACAACGAGATAAAACAAGGATATATATCTATATTATGAGCATATTTCATGACAACGAACGGGTTAACCATCCTTATATATTGTAAACTGCTAGTTCATTATTAATCAATTTATGATAAATAAGAATCTGTAATAAAAAATAATAACTATCCAATGAAGCAATTGTTTCAATTTTTTATTGTTTATTTGGATATTTTCTTCATAATCATTCAATTTAAAACCACACAACTCAAATATTCGTGGATTCTACGAAATTTTTATATTGAACTAAAAACTTTAAAGAGGATTTAATTTTAATTTACAAGTGCCGTAATACAAAGATTCCATATGCGTAAAGAAGAAAAAAAAGTTAAAACGTACTAAACAAAGCAATAGAAATTTTAATAATTCATCCAACCTAGAGCTCGAATGCCCAGTTAAGGTATGCAATGAAACTTAGTCATTCAAATAACTTATCACGGATCATCTTATTGACCTTGAGTCCGATTTGGTTGAATGCCTCAACCTCCAATGTCACAAACGACGCGTTAAGAAACATAAGCGCGAAATTCATTCAAAATTAACTCTAGTATGACCACGAAATCGAATAAAACTATAAAAATACTTAAAGTTATCGAATAATTAGTCTCATTTCAAGCATTTGCTGTTCACTGAATTATCAACAATGATGCTAATGTAATGTATTTTTTACATGCGATTAAGATTATAAAGTTGTGGGCTTCTGTGCCATAAGGCATATTTCAGACGAACGAACTATTCCTTAAGTAGTTATTTCATAATTAACTAAAGTTATCTATCTCACACTTAAAAGTATTACTGTGATGATAACCTACAGAACGTTATTCACCCATTAGGTACTTGAAGCATATGAGAGGAAAAATATAGTCAGAACGTGTCGAGAAAGTTTCAATTTCTTATCCCTCTACAACAATATCAATACAAATCACATACAAAATAATCAAGTCCAATTGCCTTGAAAATTATTAAAATGTGGGGGGGGGGGGGCATTCAACAACTTTTTTTTCATTTAGTTTTGTTGTTTATTCTAAATAGGCGTCTAAGTGTGGACTGGGAACTATTAGACAATCAAACTGGTGAAATAAATTGGTGGTAGCGCTTAAATATTAAAAGATTACTAATTTGGGAAATAAAATTTTAATTTAAACAATTGTATGTGTTATAAAACGAGCTATTGAGCCTCATATTAACTTCCTTAAGGAAGGGGTAATTTTTTTTTAAAAAAATAAACATTCTGAAAAATACTTTCCCTATTTTAAAAATCCCCCCTTTCATTAGCGCGATATATTTGAGACCCACTTAAGTAATTTATTAAATGGAAAGAAATAGCTCCTGCTAAAGATCTCAGGAAGATATCAGCATTATTTTTGGAGACTGAATTTTGTCAAAAAATTATTTTTCTATCTGAATTCCCATAACGGAGTGGGAAAAATAAGAGAAATTTCCTTCTACTATTTTAATTGGCATTAAAATTGTTGATTTAAAAAAAATGAAAAACTGAATAAGACAAACAATAATTGTTGCTTTTCGGGGGGGGGGGGTGAATATGAAGGCAACGATAATCGTAGATCTCAAAACACACATATATATATATACACACACACACAATTTAAAAAATACATTTTTCGGACAAACCATTTATTAAGCTCTAAAAATTCTAGGTTTATTTCATTTTGTTTTTATTTATGCATTTATTTTTTAGTATCCTTTTAAATAATAAAAAGAGAAAAAAATCCTCTAGCAATGACAGATCTGGGTCTCTCAAAATTCTCATGCTTTCATTTGAATCATAAATTCTTAGGAAAGTAAATTCCAAGCATTAACATTTTGACACACTTGACTGAAAGACACAATTTATATCATCAATTTTTTTCCTCTCTAAACAACAATACTGTTTGACAACACTCTTGAAACAAACGAATTCACATCAAAAAGTTCCATTCACACAACTCCAAAACAAAGCATTTATTAATTATATAATACTCGACAAACAGTTAAATGTAAATGAGTCAGAAGTTTAATTTTTTTTTCTCGTTTGTCGAACCGGTTGCGGGGTATTGTTAAGTGAATAGGAAGAAGCGGAAAAGTTAAAACGGTGACACAACGGTTGTCGGAAAAGTGCATTCGTCCACTGACACCTGTTTCCAAAAGCCATTCAAAACAGGCAGTCCCCACCCACCCGTATGACGTTAACAGCTTCGAAGAAGACGCAATTCGTCATAATTCATAGAACCAAACACGATAATAAGCAAATTGGTACTACTTCTAGTAGCAGTGGTTGCGGTTGACGGTTAAGGAATGAGGGAAGGGAATTTAATAGCTCACGAATATTGATTTTTCCCACCAATTAAATAGATGGACATCCATAACGAATACAAAGAAACTGACACTTTCCCTATAAAACCATATTTGTGATGGGTTAGAGAACTCGATCTTAAGTGCCTTTCGAGTATCCCAATTCCAATTCAGTAATATAAGCTTTTTAGATTGTTTTCATTTAAATAGCTCAGGCAATTTTTACCAACTTTTATTTATTTTGAAATCGACGATATCATTCATTTTCGAATAGATGGCATCAACTTCCACCTTTTCAAATGGCGGAAATCATACGGTCTATTGAACAAAAATGTACGCCTTTTTAAAAGATAACAAAAACAACAGCTCTATTCTGATTATTATAAATAAATTTGGTATTTACGAAAGCCGAGTTTTACAGCTATTCCATTAAAACAACTTTCAGTGCATGAAAAAAAAAAAAAAAAACTAAGTCAAACAAATCGAAAAACAATCAGTTTTAAAATTAATTGAAAACTAGCCTACTTTGGCCCAAGATATTAGCATTTCACTTATTTACTTTAATAATACCAAAAAGCATTGATGAATTACATGAAATAAAAATATTTTTTAAATTACTTGCACAATATATATCCAGAGAATGAGAGAAAAAAAACTGCCCCGTTTGATTCGCTACGCAGGAAGTTTAGCGACGAAATTGCGGGTTAAACTGGTGAAATTGGTTAAATGTTGGAAGTTGAGTTCTGTATTTTATCTTACTACATACCGACAAATTTAGGGGTAGAGAGAGAGCAATAATCAAGTAAATAAAAGTTCCATGTATAAAAAAATTTCTTTTAATTCATCAAATTTAAAATCTTACATTTCACAATAGACCATATTTAAAAAATAATAATGACAATGATAGTAACGTTTAAACAGAAATCATTCAAATTTAAAAGATGTACCGTAGCTTTATCTTTTTTGTCTTCTCTATGCAAAGAAATCAATTTAGATGACGTCACACATTTACTGTGACATTAAGTTTTCTCTTCAAGACCAAAAAAGCACGAAAGATTCCAAAATTAAACGAATCCAGCAAAGATGGTTTACATTGCGGGAGTATAAATTAATTTTATTCAAAAACGGATAATTAAACAATCCTAACTTTTTTATGCTTCGAAAATAAATTTAACCCGAAAAAATAACTAGCTTCTTTTTAATAATTGTTGCCAGAAAGAGAGCGAGGAAATATTTTTTGAGAAAAGTAAATGAAAATATTCTAAATGGTAAAACAAACAATTTTAGAATACTTCACCTCTAAAAAGAAGAAATGCAATTAAAATATAATAGCAGCATTGATATAAGTAAAATTGAATTTTTTAAAAAGTTTTAAAATGTTTTTATATCAATGGGAAATCAAGCATAAATTAAAACAGTTGCAATTGCTTGCTCAAACTCTTTGTTTCACTGTTCCCGCAACCATCAACTCACCTTTGCACGATTTTGCCATTTAAAGGAATGAGTAGAGCGCATTTCCGGAGTTCTTTGTTGGCCCATGCCCTTCGTTCCGTTAGATATCTTTTCTCTTTTCAGGTAGTTTTTTTTTTTCTTCACTATGATTTTGAATAGTGCTATTTTAATTCGAAACCTGTTTTCGTGTTCATACAAAAATACGTATCCATATAGAACAAGCTGTAATCCTGTTAATCCTATCTCAATTTAACTAACCCTTTCGTAGGTTTTGGGAAGATAACTTCCCACCTACATGGAAAATACAAAAACTTGCTACATGTGCACAGAATGTGATGTATAATTGTGCAATGCAACATGCATCTCATCTTTAGTTAGTAAATCATCATCATCATTTTTTTGTGACTGTAAATGATTCTTTAGGAAATAAAATTTTATGTAAATGACTCTTTAGGAAGTAAAATTTTCT